>SNQJ01S0018216.1:174614-219416 GCA_010110895.2 Picea sitchensis
CGTGTGTGTTTAGTAATTAGTTAGTTATTTCTCTCTTTTATTCGTTTCTTTTAGGATTCTTAGATTGGCTAATGAAGCCATTAAACTCGTCATAACGAGTTATACCAAACGGCTTGGGTTATTTAGACAACCCCGGACCGGACTCGCTCTTCCAGTTGACGGACGGTCAATTTCGCCCGTCAACACGTTTCCACTATGTTTCTTTGTGCCAGGTACGTAGTGATGTGCTACATAATAATCCATGGATTCACCACCGCCTCTACTTCCCGATAGTGACACTCGAGAGCCACGATGAGACAACCCATTCAATAAGTAGATATCATCGATATCTAGGGTGAGTGTATGCACCCCGACATGAAATGTTTTCTCATTAACGTCCCACCTATGGACCAAGTGTTCCAATAACACCAATTGGGCCCTCATGCCCTGCACTTTGAAATTTTTTAGCAAGCCACACTCTTAGAGTGCCATGACAGTGCCCAAATCATTCCCAACAAATTAATATTCCTCCTCATTCTCTTGTTCCCTCTATTCGAGCATGATGACCAATGAAAATATTTCAAACAACGATAAAAGATTATTTAGTTTATCAAATTTTGAAAATTGGAAGTTTGTTTAGCTCTATCTCTCTTTTTAGTTTTTGAGTTGTGGTCATCATAGGGGTCATTTTTCCCACAATGCAGCGTTTTCACACCCCAACTTTAGAACCCCTGCGACAATTTAGGATCATCGCATTTCACGATAGGGAGGGCCTGTGATGATCTCAAAGCACAACCTCCCTTGAAAAATTTCCCATAACTCAAATTTTAACCATTAAAATTGAAAATTTTTACCATGAAGAGAGAGAGGGGAGGAAGAATACCTAATTCACGGAAGCGGCTCGAGAAATCATCCACGGACACTCCAGAATCATCACTTGAAAATTGGAGGAAAAAGAGGGGTTTTGGCACTAGTTCGGTGAAAATGCAAATGAAATGGTAAATGAACTAGTTTTGACCTATATTATTTATTTTTACCATTTTAATTTCAAATTAAATTAATTTTTAAATATTTTCACCTAGGTCATAAACCTAATGAACTTTGGAAAGTGTCGATATTGCAGGTTGAGAGATCTGACGATCAGACTTTTGATATGGATCACCCCTTTCTGGTCGTCTTTGCGTGTTTTTATGATGTATATATAATTTTAGGGTATTTCAGAAAAAACTGCGAGCATGCTCTTTATTCTTTCTCACGCTCGTGAAACTATGAGAATGTAATCGAGTAACCTTTTATTGTTTTTTTCAAACTCGTAATGGAAATACAAAAAACGAACCCTATGGAGTCTCCTTTAAGCTCTTTTCAATCTCCCTAAACATGAAAAGATAGCCGAGTGACCTTGTTCTTTTCACACTCGTAGAATTATTTGAAGAAAACGTCTGATGAGCAGTAGATTATCTCTTTTTCGGTCTCGTCAGACTAATTTATGAAAAATGACATTTTGGAGTTTTCTTTAAGTGTTTTTCAGACTCTCTAAACATGAAAAACCTCTAATTTGTCTTTCTTTGGAATCGTAAAACAAGCATTGAAAGGCCCATATGGGAGCGAACCACTCATTCCTAGGGTTCATTAAACATACTCTGAGAGACTCATCTGAAGGATGAGCTTACATTACAAGCATATGCTATCCTCCTCAAGCTTGCGTAAAAGTAAAGAGGTACTCGCCATAAATGGTGGGGGGAAGTTGGGAAAGAAATGTATATCTGTATCTGTGTTAGTGGAAGTAAGTCACTCTTGAAAATGAAACCATTGTTCATCATTGTATACGGGTTGGGAAATCCATTTGTCTCTCGTTTGACCATCCACAAGTTCATCTGGTGGGTCCTCCTTGAGTCAATGCTGCCAAGATAATTGTCGTGGCGTTCATATGTTCAAGAGAAGTTCAATCTAAACAGTCCTTCTATCGAGTCAGCCATCTGCAGTCCTCAAATTCTTACCATGTCGGCCTTCCTTGAGTCTGTACTGACACATAGATTCACCATGTATGTCTTGTGGCTATGTCCAAATTTGAGTTTTTAGAACATAGATCCACAGTGTATTTCTCGTGGCTATGTTGAATCATGATGACATGGATCCACAATGTATGTTTGGTGGCCATGACTCACTTGACACTTATGCTTAGAGTCACTTGTAGTCTGAGTATGGGAATTCCTACCTCAGAAAATGGTATATTATTAGGCAGATGCTTGATTGGTTGCAGGGTCCCGACCGATGTGCTCCTTGTTTTCGACACACACATTCTACAAAGTATTTCAGTTCTCACATGTTCCAACTTCATACTTTGGGGGGAATTTTGTTACACATTATTTTGGTCACCCCTGTGATCAAATGACAATATGTGTATGACTCACTTATAAATTCCCTGAAGCTACTAAATGAGACTTTCTCCATGAGGAATTAAATTATCTTTCTTTTCTTCAAAACCATATCAAAGGAGATCTTCGCACCCTATTAAATGCTTGGGGTGAAACGATGCTTGATCGTCGCATGTTGAACCAAAATGGACTATGACGTCACCACAATCTTCTCATGCTTAGGGTGTGACAATGCTCAAACAAGAGAAAAAGGTGAAATTCATGAAAGTTCTAGAACAAAATCTTCTAGAAAAAGAGGTGGCCTCCGATTGGTTTGGATCTTACTCACTTCTTTGATTTAGTGGGATCATCATAATATCATCATCCATCCCTCTTTCACCATATATAAAGAGGGATCTCTCATGGGAAAGGCTAGGTTGGCTTATGCATGAATAATTCTGCTAAAGATTGTACTTGTGATAGATTTTCTTTAGCTTTCCAATTTAGGTTGTGAATACTCTTCATCAAAAGCATTGGAGCAAAGGTGTGCATGTTGAAGCAAAGGGTCATTGGAAGGGACCTTGCAACATCAAGGCATAGGTTGTATTCTCCACTTTCATTAATATAATGTAGTGATACATTTCTTCCCTATAAAAGTGTCTCCATTTTTATTGTATAACTTCTTGATATTATGCATAGGTTTCATTAGAATATATATATATATATATATATATATATCATTGTTCTTTCTCTTTGTTGGTTTGTGCTTCTTAATAGGTTCAACATCCCACAAATCCAAAGATGGAGAAAGGACGATACTAGCGAGGATCAAACGAAGTTTAAAAGTATGCCATTTGTCCCTCTTTGAACTAGTTTACATTACAATGAAATCTAAGGAGAATCTTGTATTCTGATCTATTTTGTTCTAATTTCTTGTTGAAGTTAGGGAGATTAGTTTGTGTCCGCACTTACCGATTTTTCTGATAACATCGGTGATCGAACTCGAGTTTTGGGTTCACAATAAACGTGTCATTGTAGACCTTAAAATGTATGTAGACATATAAAATTGTGGTTGTTGGGGATCAAAATTGGGTCAACATATGGGATTAATCTATTTATGCATTTAAAAATGCAATTCAAATAAAAGAAAATTGCAATTTCATCTAGTTTTATGTCATCGGATTTCAACAAAAAGAAGGTTTGGTCGGAAAAAAAGGCATCATTGTTGTTGGTGATCAAACCTGAGTCTACGATTCATAGTAAACTTTCATCTATAGACCTTAAAATGCATGCAGACATATAAAATTGTGGTTGTTGGGGATCAAACTTGGGTCACTCGCGTGACACATGGGATTAATCCATTTATTCATTCAAAGATGCAATTTAAATAACAAAAAATTGAAATTTCGTACAGATTTATGTTACCGGATTCTAGAAAAAAGAATATAGACCTAAAAATGCATGAAGAAATATAAAAGTGTGGTTGTTGGGGATCAAACCTGGGTTACTCGCGTAACAAAATAGTTCCACAAAAAAAAAAACATAGAACAATTAAACAACGCCTAAAAATATAGGAGTACAATAGTGGACTCTGATGCAACTGTGTCAATATAGAACAGTTAAACAAGACCTAAAAATATAGGAGTACAATAGTGGACTCTGATGCAACTGTCTCAACATATAACAGTTAAACAACGCCTAAAAACATAGGAATACAATAATGGACTCTGATGCAACTGTCTCAATGTAGAACTGTTAAAAAACATCAACAAATCTAATGCAATTATCTCAATGTAGAATCGTTAAACACCAACAACGCCTAAAAATATTGAATATTGGAGTACAATAGTGGACTCGGATGCAGCTGTCTCAATGTAGAATCGTTAAACAATGCCCAATTGTTTTAATGTAGAACCGTTAAACTCCAACAACGCCAAAAAATATTGAATATTGGATTACAATAGTGGACTCTGATGCAACTGTCTCAATGTAGAACCGTTAAACAACGCCCTAAAATATATGAGTGGACTCTGATGCAATTGTCTCAATGTAGAACTGTTAAACAATATTTGGAGTACAATAGTGGACTCGCATGCATATGTCTCAATGTAGAACTGTTAAACAACACCCAATTGTCTCAATGTAGAACCATTAAATACCAACAACTAAAATATATGAGTGGACTCTGATGTAGGGTTGGAATTTCGATTCCTTTTTACTCGTCAATCAATTTTTTTTTTTTATGTTTTAGGGATCTCTATTTCCTATCAAAGAATGTCATGTCTAAATTTGTGCCCTTCAACAATGAAGTTTTTAGAAGAAATTAACCCTTCAATAATGAAGTTTTGATTAAAAAATAAAACTTCAATAATTGAAGTTATATTAAAAATTGTAACCTTCAAGTTAGCATAACGAAATTGTAAGTTGATACGTCACCTTTGGAGGTGATAGTATCGAGATCAATTTGGCATGTACTTATTCCATTTCTCATTAGATTATTAATACTTAATTAATTCTCTATCTTCCATGTTTCGAGACTTTGAATCGATATACAAAGAGAAAATGAGATAAGAGTATATCACAAAGGAATGACTAAAAAAAATACAAGTATCAAACTATGCTTGCCAAGATTTTTAAGAAAACAAAAATATTTTCCCCGAATAAGAAAAACAGAATGACAACACAAGATCACACCTTTAACTCTAAAATGAAATTCCTTTCAATGATCTGAAAATATATCAGTCTCATAATAAAACTCACTTTTCGGTGGCTTTATTTGAATCAAATTATGAAAACCAAACAAAATAACTAAAATGTTCACTTCCATTCATTCACTAAGTAAAACGAAAATTCAATTGGAAACTTATAACGACTATGAAATGACAATTTGAACCCCACATTTAGATAGTTTTAGAAATTCAAAGCAAAAACAAATTATAACACTTAAAGCAATCCTGAAAGGATTAGAGGAGACAGATTTATTAAGGAACAAAAATGATTACTTGAAGGGTCACAAAGTAAACTCTATGATAATCAAACACAATATCTAATGTTCACCATGCTGAGTTTCTCTTCACAACTCTCATAATAATAATTTCTAATAAAGTAATAGTTTGTACCATGTTGAGTTTATCTTCACAACTCTCATTCTATGAGCATAATAAGACTTTCTAATAAAATAATAGTTCAAATACACACTATGTTCTCACATTATTTTAGAGTCTAAGTTTAATCCTCGTGTAATCTAAAATTTTGATTACTAACATTAATGTTTTTTTTCCACACCAAGTGGTAAATACAATTCTCATACACATACATGTCCATATTTACAATTTGTATACATCCCATCTATGCTCATTATTAGGATAATATTTATAACTTAAAGAAAACGAGAATCCCAAAATAGAAGTAAATATATTAGATCATGCGTGCAAACATAAAAAAAGACATGATTTTGCAGAATAAAAAAAAAATAATAATAAAATAAATAAAATAATAAAATAAAATAAATAAAAAAACATGAAGGTAAACATCAACTCAACATAATTGTTGCAAGCCTGAAGATAAACATCAAATCAACATAATTGTTACAGGTCTGAATATAAACATCAACTCAACATAATTGTTACACACATGTTTTAGGAAATTTAACAGTGACAAAAAAGGACAAGGGTACTATATTATAATTAGATCATTTAAACTTATTGTAAACACTTTAAAAATCCAACAATGAGAGAGAACCCTTAGAAAAACATAATTGGCCTTATTTGTACACAAAAGTATTTAATTATATTTCACCAATAGTATTTCATTATATTTCACCAAAAATAGGTTCTAATAAAGTATGCCTCAAAATTTGACCAAAAGTTTTCAGAATTTGAAAAAGTACTCAAAATTACAACATAAATGCCATGACCTTACAATAATATGTCAATATCTGAGGAGAAAAATGTAGGTAGATATGTCAAGAACACAGATTTTGAAATAAGAACCTAAAATCATAGCAGAGATGCTATGAACTTGTATAAATAACACGTATAAATCCTTTACCATCCATGTAATTAATAATACATGTATTCCACATTCCAACAATACACAAAGAACATTATAACATAAACATAGTTGAAATTTAAATATTAAAGGACAACAAAAATTGCATGTATTTATAAAATTTATATAGAGTAGAAAAAACACATAATTTGATAATTCTCACATGTCCAAAAGTCTTCTTTCTTTTGTATTTTGTAAAATCTCATAAACACGTTTCTACTCCATCTTTAAAATGTGAGGACCTATTAATGATATATGCATTAATGCATCAACTATGTTAATTGAGAGTCTTGTTCTCTTTATATCTTTGATCATATTATGTTTGGAAAATCCTCTTTCACATGCAACGATGCTTGCTAGTATGACAAGTACAACTTGCCATAATTTTAACATATTTGGATACCTAGAATGCCAATAATTTGTTTGAGAAAATACTTTACACGCATATTTCATCGAGAATGTTTCTCCATTTAAATGAACCATATCAACGAATTCATATAGATCTCTTTTACAAGCTGTAATATCAAAACATGGTATATTTTCACCTTCAATATATGTTTTATGTTACAAATGGGAAAAAAGTCTTTCAAGCCAATTCTTTGCATTATTTTCTCTCACATAAATATATAATGGATAATGGCAAGGACTAAACAATCTTGCTACATTAAAGAGATGAAGATTTGGAAATCTTGAATTGAAGCTCTCAACCAATGCTTGGACATAATTTCTTGTAAGTTGTATGCAACTCTTGAGGGATCCATCAATGCAAGTTTCCATTTGTTGTGTCATTTGATCATCATGGATTGGAATATACAACAAATCATTTATATGGATAGTCCCTTCTTTGTCAACACTTTCAATGAAACCATCTTTAGAGTCTTTCAAGAATTTAATAAGATGTACTAGACCTTCTGGAAAATAATCTGGTCTACATAAACATCTTTTAAGAGTATTTATTGTATGGTCAATAGTTATTCCAAGAGACATGACGTCCACATTTTTTGTTGGAATTATTCAACTCCATCAAAACATCAGCGAACATATTCAAACAAAATTGAACTAAAAAAATCATTGCCTTATGATACCATGAATACTTTTTTTCTTTCTTCCACAAGCTCAAAATAGCAGGCATCGATGTAACAAGCCTTTCAACCACGTGATCCCTAGATATCCATCTAATCCCGTGGATTTGAAGAAATTTTAGGGATTCTAATTCCATTATCTCTAGTAAAGAAATGAGTTCATTATTTCTCTTTGTTGAATTTCCAACCCATGAGTATATTTTATTTGCTATTTTCTCAACATACACAAATTTGGGTATCTTCTTTGAAGCATTTGACGTTGCAAGTGCTTCACGGTGTGCAATACAATGAGTACCAATAAGATTCGGTAGATCATTCTTTAGCAATGTGACAAATCCATTTTCACACCCAACTATAGATGAAGCACCATCAATGGAAACTGCTATGAACTTCTCATTTTTCAATTGTCTTGTTTCCTTTAGAATATCATATATAGTCTTTCCTTTTCTGTCAGGAACACTAATCATTTTCATAAATTGTGAGATTGGAGGGCCCAAACATTTTAAGTCTAGATATGTAAAATACATGACAAGGTGTTGTTCCAAACCATTGTCTATACTTCCATCTAACATTATAGAGAAAAATGGATTTTCTAACATCTTTCTAACGTGTACCTCTTCAAGGTAATATGATATAGAGTGAATAAATTCAGTGGCAATTTTTCTATTTATGTAGGAAGAATACTCCACTCGAGAAGGCATATTAGGTGTTTGTAAATGCATTTGAATATGACATAGATCTTCATAAGTAGCAATTGCAATATCCTTTTGTGCAATAAAATATACTAACTTCATGGTGGTTGTCACTCTTTCCTTATTGCTCTCATTTATAGTCACTATGTGTTCTGGAATGGGCTTTGCCAACCTTTCAATTTCAAATAATTTTTTTTGAACCAATGTTTGATGATTAGAAGATTTTGAATGAGTTATCACAACATCATAATGAATGGTATTGCATCCATTTCCAGCATCCCATGGACCTTGAGCCTTATATTTCTCACAAAGTCTACACTTCATACGAGTCTTGTCAACTTCAACATTGATACTATACACCCAAGGATGTTTTATCTTCCACTCTTCTTGAAATTCATGTTTTGAGGAGACCTTCCTTCTCCTTTGAATACTAGCTCTACCTTATTGTCCTTCTGTGTCATGGCCAAGAATTTCTAAATCATCTACAAGCTCTTCCTCCATATCTTCATTAGGTTCATCATTCAAATTGGGTATATATGAAATTTCTTCAACATTGGAAGTTTTTGATATTATAGAATATCCATAAAATTTGCCCATAATTGATTGACCCTTCTTTTTTGGAGGCATTTCTATTTAAATAATTTACCTATACAAAAAAAATCACAATAAAAACATCATTTTTGAAACTTTAAAGAAGATTCATATTTCAAACTTAAAAAAATCACAACATAGGCATATTAAAAATATTATCCATAAATCACTTTTATAAAATAAAAAATATAATGAAAAAGTAAAATACATTTTGTATTAATTAACTCTCACTGATAATAAAATATTTTATAAGACAATAATGTCAAAAACCAAAGCCAATGATTGAATTATAAATTCAAACTCTTCTCTATTTGTGGGTTCATTTTCAATGTTGAATACAATACAGAATTCACAAATTTGTAAAGGACTCATAATTAATTAATCCAACAATTAAATAAGTATACATTCCATTTGGAAATCATAAAACAAGGAATTGTTCTTTCCAGCTTCTAAAATACAAAACAACTTTTATATCCATCAAAAAATTTAAAAGTGAACATACATGATTTTTATTAATATGTATAGGATTTGTGGAGTTTCTTTGGCAGATTAATATGTTTAACATGAAAACCAATGGGCTTTGGTATGATTTTTTATTTGTTGAAATTAATCTTTTCACAAAAATATTTGAAGAAACATGATGAAACAAAAGAAAGCTTTTCTTATGAAAAGATTCAATACAAAACAATAAGTGAATTCACAAGTGAATAAAAATGATAGAAAAATCCAATAGTAAATTATTGAGAAATAAATTTTAAATGACATAGAAATTTTACATATTAATTAATTTTTTAAGCAAATTACCGAGGAAAAAATTCAATACAGGAAAATGATTTACATTGAAGTTTTCTATGCTAAGTTTTCAATAACTTTATGAGACAATAATTCATAATCATGAAAATAAAATATAAATTATATAATAATATATCCAAAATGACTTTACAAGACAATAATGCATAATCATTAAAATAGAATATAAATTATATAATAATATATCCAAAATACAAATGGTAAGTCCAAACTTAAGAAATAATATATACATAGTATTAAAATAAATTTTAATTATAAAATTAAAATTATTTTTAATTATAAAAATGTCATATAACAACATTAAAATAATTTGTAATTATAAAAATGTCATATAACAACATTAAAATAATTTGTAATTATAAAAATGTCATAAATAATTTTTAATTATAAAAATGCCATGGAGAGATTTCTTTCAGTGGAGGACGAGAAAGGAATCTAAAGCCCCACCTGCTAGCCAAGCAACATAGAGGTGACTAGGTGGAAATAACAACAATGTATCCTATTCAAAATACAAATAATAAATCAAAACATTGTTGAATGAATCGTGAATTGTTGATACTTCCAAATAAATTAATCCAACCACTTATGATAAGAGTTTCTAAAGTTGTTATACATTGATTGAATTGTGGATAGTTGATTCTCCCAAATAAATTAATCCAATCAGTTATGATAAGATCTTTTTAAGTTGTTATACATCAATTTTGTCATACCATTTATAATAAAAAGTTCTACAACTATCATAAATTGATGGAATCGTGGGTTGTTCCAAATAAATTAAGAAGTAGTCTAAACGTTCTACCTTTTGGGGGTTTCCTGGCCACTTTTTCCGTTTGATTTTGCCCGAAATCTAGTGATGAATGGTTGGATATGCATATTTGAGTGGCTAAGTTTGTATGATCCGAGTGCCCCGGGGGTTTTTCAGCACACTGAGTCCATTTATGCATTCATAAAGACAATTTAAACAACAAAAAATAGAGATTTTGTCCCACTTTACATCGTCAGATTCTGGCCAATTCCTACTAGAAAACCCAAAAGGTAGAACGTTTATCCAAGGCCATAAATTAATCCAACCAATTATGATACGAGGTTCTACATCTGTCATAGGTAGAATGAATAGTTGATTATTCCAAATAAATTAATTCAAACGAGACAAAAGTAACCTAAGTCTAAGATCGAACCAAGATCTCAGGCTCAACACATTGAGTAGGAATCTCCTCTTTGGCCAACAAAACCTTAAATTAAATGCAAAATTGAATAGAATAAAAGATTGGATACAGAGCTTCACTAATTCAATAGTCATAAATGCTTTGTTCTTTCATGCTCAGAATCAAGAGGGGATGGTTCCACTATCGAGATGGAGGGTTGAAGTCAATTGCAGGGTTGAAGTCAATCGCAGAGATTCTACAAAAGGGCTACCCGCTTTGGTAGATTTCCTATATACAAAATTTTATTTTATATTAATTATAAGTGTTTCTTTTGTGATATATAGTGTGAGAAAAATTTAACAACACCTATGAATATATGGTCATGACTCACCAATATCATTATTGGAGTTCAACATATATTCCACCAATATAATTTTCCAAATGGTCACCAATATCAAAGTTCAAAATTTGATCCACCAACACAATGTCTAGTTTCATTATTGGAAAATAACGTTGTCTAATACGAATTTAGTTTGAAGTTTTTGAGAGTCCTACAAATCTAACGTTGTGCTTACCAGTAGGATAATTCAAATCTAATAGCTAAATTCACTATGCATTTGACAACTCAAAATGCTCAATCTTCGTGAACATATCCAAAATGGGATGAGTTAACCACACTTGATAGCATAGATAGTTATGTGAAGGAATGCATTTGTCACTACAAATTTTTTTATGAATACTGCAAAACTTATAGTTCTAACTTCTGGCATGTCATTATATTAGGGAATCATGACGGGCACAGGGCATCCAAGGAGGCAGGGTGTATGGGACAGATTCGTTTATCGAATTTCAAGAGTAAGTAAGGTTTCAACTTGATTCAAGATTTGTATAGAGTGAAATAATATGTGTGAAATTTTGTCCAAGGAGTATTCTAAACATGTTAGATTTAAAATTATTATGGTTATTTTTTCCTTCAAAGCTTTTATCTAAAATTTGATTAAAAATTATCAAAATTATAAATTTTGGGTAAAAATTTATTAAAATTATAGTTTACGTTTTTATCTATAATTTGGTTAAAAATTATTAAAATTATAAATTTTAATCGGTATTGTTGATATTACAAAATTCAAATATAATAAGAGTTTTTAGTTATAACTAAATTCTTATGAAATTAAAATAATAATAATAAGAAGAAGAAGAATAGAACATTTAGACTTGTACTTTAGTTTAATTCGATCCAAATCATTAAAAATGAATATTGAAACTAAGCCTTTTAATTTTATCCTGGTATCAAAAACATCTTTGTTCTAACTTTATCCATGTATCAAAAACATATTTATTCTCAGGTCTATTGTGCTGAAAGCGCAATCAAGGAAAAGTTAGAACATTTAATCGAGATGACAATTGGCCAGTTTAGAGCACCTCATTTCTCTCTACGGAACTAAAAGAACTTAGCTCGTTTACAATTGCGACACGAGGACTCTAGATTACAACGTAGGGATGGCCTTCACAAATTCAAGCTATGGGTCATCGATATATCTAAATTACATATTATAATATTATGATGACCTAATACAATGGCATCCTAATACGAAAGGATGGTACAAAATTCTTTCTCTCTTTATGCTCAAGAAAAATGTGGATATTAAAATTTACACTATTTGACAAGTTTCAAGTGAGTATTATGGGAAAATAAGTTAATCGTTTCCATACAGAAAATGCTTATGCATTCACAACATAACGATATTATTAATAATGTTGACAAAATTCGTATTTATGCTCCGGCACATGGAAAATGGGTATACATAATCGAACATCTAACAGTGACAAGCAAGGAATCAAAGTGGGTAGAGGAACATGGTGATGAAGAGACTAAAGCAGAAACAATGGTCATGCTAAGAAAAATGTTTCACGATGGAATTCCTAAAACAGAGAAAATTCTAGTTCCAAAATGGTGGAACAACCGATTTCTGAGAGGAAGATTATCCAATTTTGGCAGACAATAAGCATTTCTAGGCTCGAACGGAGAACCAACAACGGAAATGCACACAACAACATGCCCATTCAAAGGCACAAAGAAAAAGAAACTAGCATTCTGCAATTTATCCAATTTTGGCAGACAATAAACATTTCCAGGCCTGAATGGAGAGCCAACAATGGAAATGCACACAACAACATTCCCATTCAAAGGCACAAAGAAAAAGAAACTAGCATTCTACAATTCATCAAACAAATCATTTGGAAAGGAAATTTGCAAAGAAAAGAGCTTAGAGGGCCTTACTTGTCATCCTCCTAGCCCCTTCAGCCTTCCAATGGACACAGTGACATGTATCGCAATCCTCGTGCATCAATCCAATGACTGCTCAGCTCAACACACTACCCAATTTTATTAATGTTGATCTTAATGGAAACGATAGAAAAGAAAGGCGGTTTTTCTATTATGAGTTATCCAGACTCCAAAGGAGTAGTGAAACCAAAATTGAGCGAACAAACATGGTTTCCCTCAACCCTGCCACCAATACTCCAAAGATGGTGGTGTATTAATGACGTCTTATTGGACTAATGGAATGGCATAAACACATCCTTTCCACTTGGCTACCTATTTTAGGAGACGATAACATAAAAAAATTGGTCGTATAATGGTTAAACAACGCCCTAAAATTACCCATTTTAGGAGATGGTAACATAAAAAAATTGGCCGTATATGTAGAACCGTTAAACAACACCCTAAAATATATAAGTATAATAAGGGAATCAGATTCAACTGTCTCAGTGTTAATATCTAACCGAGTTATTGAGAGAAATTGTCATATCCTATCGTGTTAAATCTCATCACTGCCCACATAAATGAGTTCCTACTCTACCAAACACAAGCTCCTTGTAACTATATTTTGATTACCACATAAATGAGTTCCTACTCTACCAAACACAAGCTCCTTGTAACTATATTTTGATTACCACATAAATGAGTTCCTACTCTACCAAACACAAGCTCTATAAAAAAATCTATCAAGAACCACCAACAACTATACATGTAAAATAGACCAAAATACACTATTGCCAAAACAAATATTGAAAAAAAACATTCACTTGAAATTACATTCTTTTCTTACCTATGTTTCAACATACTTTTGTTGATACTCAAAACCAATTACTTAAAAATTGCATATTATTTTGTAACATTTATTTATTGGCAAATGATTAAGAAATGTAAAGACTACAACTTCATCTTCTTTTTGAATTTTGAAAAATTACATGAAAAAAAATGAAAAGAAAAATAGTTAATATCTAAAAAGAAAAAAAAAATGGAAAAATAAGTAATTTTACTGGCCCCAAAACAAATAATATCTTTAATATTATACTTTACTACCTTTAACAAATAATAACTTCAATATTATATTAGAAGAATTTTTTTTGGATAAAACTATGTGAGCAGTTTCGAAACATCCAATGTTTAGAGTGGACACTCCACCCATCATTAGGAATATAAGAAGATTTACTACATTTCATTAAAAAATAATAACTTCAATATTATACTTTACTATATTTCATGAGGTGCAGTGAAGACACCTAACATATCATCTTATGTTTCGAGTGGACACTCCACCCATCATCAAGTGCATATGAAGATTTATTGCAATGATATGACCAGTAATTCTTTATTTTATTTTAACAAGAAATCACATATATTATAGAATTCGCGTTTAAATGTGCAGGTTTTGGTCAGAAAAAAAATGAGGCATCGTCATTGCCAGTGATCGAACCCGAGTTTTGGGTTCACAGTAAACGTTTCATTGTAGACCTTAAAATGTATGCAGACATATAAAATTCTGGTTGTTGGGGATCAAACTTGGGTCAACATACGAGATTAATCTATTTATGCATTCATAAATACAATTTAAATAACATAAAATTGCAATTTCGTTTAGATTTATGTCACCGGATTCCGACAAAAAGAAGGTTTGGTCGGAAAAAAAAAAGAGGCATCGTTGTTGCTGGTGATCGAACCTGAGTCTTAGGTTCATAGTAAACTTTCTACTGTAGACATTAAAATGCATGAAAACATATAAAAGTGTGGTTGTTGGGGATCAAACTTGGGTCACTCACGTGACACACGAGATTAATCCATTTATGCATTCAGAAATGCAATTTAAATAATAGAAAATTGCAATTTCATACAGATTTGTGTTACCAGATTCTGGCAAAAATAATATAGACCTAAAAATGCTTGTATACATATAAAATTATGGTTGTTGGGGATCAAACCTGGGTCACTCACGTAACAAAATAGTTCCACAAAAAAACCAAAATGTAGAACAATTAAACAATGCCTAAAAATATAGGAGTACAATAGTGGACTCCAATGCAATTGTCTCAATATAGAACAATTAAACAACGCCTAAAAATATAGGATTACAATAGTGAACTTCGATGAAACTGTCTCAATGTAGAACCGTTAAACAACGCCTAAAAATATAGAAGTACAATAGTGGACTCCGATGCAACTGTCTCAATATAGAATAGTTAAACAACGCCTAAAAACATAGGAGTACAATAGTGGACTCCGATGCAACTGTCTCAATGTAGAATCGTTAAACAACATCAACAACTCCAATGCAACTGTCTCAATGTAGAACCGTTAAACAACACCAATAATGCCTAAAAATATTGGAGTACAATAATGGACTCTGATGCAACTGTCTCAATGTAGAACCGTTAAACAACACCCTCAACGTACAACCGTTAAACAACACCAACAATTGTCTCAATGTAGAACCATTAAACACCAACAACACCTAAAAATATTGAATATTGGAGTACAATAGTGGACTCGGGTGCAATTGTCTCAATGTAGAACCATTAAACAATGCCCAATTGTCTCAATGTAGAACTGGTAAACACCAACAATGCCTAAAAATATTGAATATTGGAGTACAATAGTGCACTCTGATGCAACTATCTCAATGTAGAACTGTTAAACAACGCCCTAAAATATATGAGTGGACTAAGATGCAACTGTCTCAGTGTAGAACCATTAAACAATATTTGGAGTACAATGGTGGACTCAGATGCAATTGTCTCAATGTAGAATCGTTAAACAATGCCCAACTGTTTAAATGTAGAACCGTTAAACACCAACAACTAAAATATATCAGTGGACTCCGATGCAGAGTTGGAATTTGGATTCCTCTTTACTCGTCAATCAATTTTTTTTTTACGTTTTAGGGATCTTTATTTCCTATCAAAGAACGTCATGTCTAAATTTGTGCCCTTCAACATGAAGTTTTTAGAAGAAATTAACCCTTCAATAATGAAGTTTTGATTAAAAAATAAAACTTCAATAATTGAAGTTATATTAAAAATTTTAACCTTCAAGTTAACATAACGAAATTGTAAGTTGATATGTCACCTTTAGAGGTGATAGGCTCGAGATCAATTTGGCATGTACTTATTCCATTTCTCATTAGATTATTAATACTTCATTAATTCTCTATATTCCATGTTTCGAGACTTTGAATCGATATACAAAAAGAAAATGAGATAAGAAGAGTATATCACAAAGGAATGATTAAAAAAATACAAGTATCAAACTATGCTTGCCAAGATTTTTAAGAAAACAAAAATATTTTCCTGGAAGAAACAAAACAAAATGACAACACAAGATCACACCTTTAACTCTAAAATGAAGTTCCTTTCAATGATTTGAAAACATATCAGTCCCATAATAGAACTCACTTTTCAGTGGCTTTATTTGAATCAAATTATGAAAACCAAACAAAATAACTAAAAGGTTCACTTCCATTCATTCACTAAGTAAAATGAAAATTCAATTGGAAACTTATAATGACTATGAAATGGCACTTTCAACCCCACATTTAGCTACTTTTTAGAAATTCAAAGAAAAAACAAATTATAACACTCAAAGCAATCCTGAAAGGATTAGAGGAGACATATTTATTAGGGAATAAGAATGATTACCTGAAGGTCACAAAGTAAACTCCATGCTAATCATAACACTGTATCTACTGCTCACCATGCTGAGTTTCTCTTGACAACTCTCATAATAATAATTTCTAATAAAGTAATAGTTTGTACCATGTTGAGTTTATCTTCACAACTCTCATTCTATGAGCTTAATAAGACTTTCTAATAAAATAATTGTTCAAATACATGCTATGTTCTCACATTATTTTAGATCCTAAGTTTAATTCTCGTGTAATCTAAAATTTTGATTACTAACATTAATGATTTCTTTTTCCACACCAAGTGGTAAATACAATTCTCATACACATACATGACCATATTTACAAGTTCTATACATCCCATACATCCCATATGTGCTCATTATTAGGATAATATTTATAACTTAAAGAAAACTAGAATCTCAAAATAGAAGTAAATCTATTAGATCATGCATGCAAACATAAATAAAGACATGGTTTTGCAGAAAAAAAACCTGAAGGTAAACATCAACTCAACATAATTTTTACAGGCCTGAAGATAAACATCAAATCAACATAATTTTTACAGGTTTGAAGATAAACATCAACTCAACATAATTGTTACATGCTTGTTTTAAGAAATTTAACAGTGACAAAAAAAGGACAAGGGTAATGTGTTATAATTATATCATTTAAACTTATTGTAAACACTTTAAAAGCCAACAATGAGAGAGAACCCTTAGAAAAACACTATTGGCCTGATTTGTACACAAAAGTATTTAATGATATTTCATGAATAGTATTTCATTATATTTCACCAACAATAGGTTTTAATAAAGTAGGCCTCAAAATTTGACCAAAATTTTTCAAAATTTGAAAAAGTACTCAAAATTACAACAGAAATGCCATGAACTTGCAATAATATGTCAATATCTCAGGAGAAAAATGTAGGTATATATGTCAAGAACACATAGTTTGAAATAAGAACCTAAAATCATAGTAGAGATGTTGTGAACTTGTAGAAACAACACATGTGTAAATCCTTTACCATCCATGTAATTAATAATACCTGTATTCCACATTCCAACAATACACAAAGAAAATTATAACATAGACATAGTTGAAATTGAAATCTTAAAGGACAACAAAAATTGCATGTATTTATAAAATTTATACAAAGTAGAAAAAACATACAATTTGATAGTTCTCACATGTTAAAAAATCTTCTTTATTTTGCATTTTTCTAAATCTCATAAACACGTTGCCACTCCATCTATGAAATGTGAGGACCTATTAATGATATAAACATTAATGCATAAAGTGTGTTAATTGAGAGTCATGTTCTCTTTATATCTTTGATCATATTTTGTTTGGAAAATCCTCTTTCACATGCAACGGTGCTTTCTAGTATGACAAGTACAGCTTTCCATAATTTAACATATTTGGATACCTAGAATGCCAATCTTTTGTTTGAGAAAATACTTTCCATGCATCTTTCATTGAGAATATTTCTCCATTTAAATGAACCACATCAACAAATTCATATAGCTCTCTTTTACAAGTTGTAATATCAAAACATGGTATATTTTCACCTTCAATATATGTTTTATGTTGCAAATAGGAAAAAATCTTTCAATCCAATTCTTTGCATTATTTTCTCTCACATAAAGATCTAATGGATAATGGAAAGGACTAAGCAATATTCTTGCATTAAAGAGATGAAGATCTAGAAATCTCGAATTGAAGCTCTCAACCAATGCTCGGACATAATTTCTTGTAAGTTGTATGCAACTCTCGAGGGAGCCATCAATGCAAGTTTCCATTGGTTGTGTCATTTGATCATCATGGATTGGAATATACAACAAATCATGTCTATGGATAGTCCCTTCTTTGTCAACACTTTCAATGAAACCGTCTTTAGAGTCTTTCAAGAATTTAGTAAGATGCATTGCACCTTCTGCAAAAGAATCTAGTTTACAGAAACATATTTTAAGAGTATTTAATGTATAGTCAATAGTTATTCCAAGAGATGTGAAGTCTACATTATCTTGTTGGAATATTTTGTTTAAATTATTCAACTCCATCAAAACATCAGCCAAAATATTCAAACAAAATTGAACTGAAAAAATCCTTGCCTTATGATACCATGAATTCTTTATTTCTTTCTTCCACAACTTCAAAATACTAGGCATCACTGTAACAAGCCTTTCAACCGCTTGACCCATAGATAACCATATAATCCCATGGATTTGAAGAACTTGCAGGGATTCTAATTCCATTATCTCTAGTAAAGAAATGAGTTCATTATTTCTCTTTCTCGAATTTCCAACCCATGAGAATATTTTATTTGATATTTTCTCAACATACAAAAATTCAGGTATCTTCTTTGAAGCATATGACGTTGCAAGTGCTTCAAGATGTGCAATACAATGAGTACCAATCAGATTTGGTAGATCATTCTTTAGCAATGTGACAAATCCATTTTCACATCCAACCATAGATGAAGCACCATCAGTGGAAACTACTATGAACTTCTCATTTTTCAATTGTCTTGTTTACTTTAGATTAATGACGGTATCATATATAGTCTTTCCTTTTCCGTTGGGAACACTAATCATTTTCATAGATTGTGAGATTGGAGGGCCAGAACCTTTTAATTCTAGATATGTAGAATACACGACAAGGTGTTGTTCCAAATCATTGTCTATACTTTCATCTAACATTATATAGAAAAATGTATTTTCTAACATCTTTTTAACTTGTACATCTTCAAGGTAATCTGATATAGAGTGAATAAATTCAGTGACAGTTTTTCTATTTATGTAGGAAGAATAATCCACTCGAGAAGGCATATTAGGTGTTTGCAAATGCATTTGAAGATGGAATAGATCTTCATAAGTAGCAATTGCAATATCCTTTTGTGCAATAAAATATGCTAACTTCATGCTGGTTATCACTCTTTCCTTATTTCTCTCATTTATAGTCACTATGTGTTCTGGAATGGGCTTTGCCAACCTTTTAGTTTCAAATAATTTTTTTTAAACCGATGTTTGATGATTAGAATATTTTGAATGAGTTATCACATCATCATATTGAATGGTATTACATCCATTTCCAGCACCCCATGGACCTTGAACCTTATATTTTTCACAAAGTCTACAGTTCATACGAGTATTGCCATCTTCAACATTGATAATATACACCCAAGGATGTTTTATCTTCCACTCTTCTCGAAATTCATGTTTTGAGGAGACCTTCCTTCTCCTTAGACTACTAGATCTACCTTCTTGTCCTTTTGTGTCATGGCCAAGAATTTCTAAATCATCTACAAGCTCTCCCTCCATATCTTCATTAGGTTTATCATTCAAATCGAGTATATATGAAATTTCTTCAACATTGGAAGTTTTTGATATTGTAGAATATCCATACAAAATTTCCATAGTTGATTGACCCTTCTTTTTTGGAGGCATTTCTATTTAAATAATTTACCTATACAAAAGAAATTCACAATAAAAACATCATTTTTGAAACTTTAAAAAAGATTCATATTTCAAACTAAAAAAAATCACAACATAAACATATTAAAAATATTATCCATAAATCACTTTTATAAAATAAAAAACTATAATGAAAAAGTAATATATTGTTTGCATTAATTATCTAACTGATAATTAAATATTTTATAAAACAATAATGTCAAAATCCAAAACCAACGAATGAATTCCAAGTCCAAACTCTTCTCTATTTGTGAGTTCATTATCAATGTTGAATACAATACAAAATTCCCAAATCTGTAAAGGATTCATAATTAATTAATCCAACAATTAAATAAGTATACATTCCATTTGGAAATCATAACACAAAACAACTTTTATATCCATCACAAAATTTAAAAGTGAACATACATGATTTTTGTTAATATGTATAGGATTTGTGGTGAGTTTTTTTGGCAAATTAATATGTTTAACATGAAAACCAGTGGGCTTTGGTATGACATTTGATTTGTTGAAATTAAATTTTTCACAAAAACCTTTGAAGAAACATGATGAAATAAGAACGCTTTAGAATAAAAAACTTTAATACAAAACATTAAGCGAATCCACAAGTGAATTATAAAAAACTCACTAGTAAATTATCAAAACTTAGTAGTAAATTATTGAGAAATAAATTTTAAATGACATAAAAAATTTATGTACTAATTACTTTTAAGCAAATTATTGAAGAAAAAATTCAATATAGGAAAATGATTTAAAATTAAGTTTTCTATGCCAAGTTTTCAATGACTTTACGAGACAATAATGCATAATCATAAAAATAAAGTATAAATTATATAATAATATATCCAAAATACAAATGTAAGTTCAAACTTAAGAAATAATATATACATAGTATTAAAGTTATTTTGAATTATAAAAATTAAAGTTATTTTTAATTATAAAAATGACATATAACAAGAGTAAAATAATTTTTAGTTATAAAAATGTCATAAATAATTTTTAATTATAAAAATGTCATGGAGATATTTCTTTGATAGGAGGGGAAATGAATCTAAAGCCCCACCTGTTAGCCAAGAAAGATAGCCTACATGGGATGGGCGTGGCATCGAGACAAGCATGTGAGTAAAATAAAGTCTAGGTGGCTAGGTGGAAATAACAACAATGTATCATATTCAAAATAAAAATAATAAATCCAAACATTGTTGAATGAATCGTGAATTGTTGATACTTCCAAATAAATTAATCCAACCACTTATGGTAAGAGCTTCTAAAGCTATTATACATTGATTGAATTGTGGATAGTTGATTCTCCCAAATAAATTAATCCAGTCAGTTATGATAAGATTTTTTTTAAGTTGTTATACATCAATTTTATCCTACCATTTATAATAAGAAATTCTACAACTATCATAAATCGATGGAATCGTGGGTTGTTCCAAATAAATTAATCCAACCAATTATGATAAGAGGTTCTACATCTATCATAGGTTGAATGAATAGTTGATTATTCCAAATAAATTAATCCAATCAAGACAAAAGCAACAAGATCGAACCAAGATCTAAGGCTCAACACATTGAGTAGGAATCTCCTCTTTGGCCAACAGAACCATAAATTAAATGCAAAACTGAATAGAATAAAAAATTGGATATGGAGCTTCACTAATTCAATATTCATAAATGCTTTGTTCTTTCATGCTCAGAATCAAGAAGGGGCAGTTCCACCATCAAACTAAGGGTTGAAGTCAATTGCAAAGATTCGACAAAAGGGCTAGCCACTTTGGTAGATTTCCTATATACAAATTTGTTTTATTATATTAATCATAAGTGTTTCTTTTGTGATATATAGTGTGAGAAAAAATTAGCAACACCTATGAATATATGATCATGGCTCACCAATATCATTATCGGAGTTCAACATATAATCCACCAATATAATTTTCCAAATGGTCACCAATATCAAAGTTCAAAATTTGATCCACCAACACAATGTCTAGTTTCATTACTGGAAAATAATGTTGTCTAATATGAATTCAGTGTGAAGTTTTTGAGAGTCCTACAAATCTAGCTGTGTGCTTACCAGTAGGATAATTCAAATCTAATAGCTAAATTCACTATGCATTTGACAATTCAAATGAACATATCCAAAATGGACAAGTTAACCACACTTGATAGCATAGATAGTTATGTGAAGGAATGCATTTGTCACTGCAAAACTTCTTATGAATACTGCAAAACTTGTAGTTATAACTTATGGTGTGTCATTATATAGACAGAATCGTTTATCAAATTTCAAGAGTAAGCAAGGTTTCATCTTGATTCAAGATTTGTATAGGGTGAAATAATATGTGTGAAATTGTGTCCAGTGAGTATTCTAAACATGTTAGATTTAAAATTATTATGGTTATTTTTTCCTTCCAAGTTTTTATCTAAACTTTGGTTAAAAATTATTAAAATTATAAATTTTGGGTAAAAATGATTAAAATTATAATTTACGTGTTTATCTATAATTTGGTTAAAAATTATTAAAATTATTATAAATTTTGGTTAAAAATTATTAAAATTATAAATTTTAATTGTTATGGTTGATATTACAAAATTCAAATATAATAAGAGTTTTTAGGACATTGAATTGAATTCATTATGTAATTAAAAATACAAATCCTATAACAAAAAATTACAATTTCAACTATTTTTTATAATCAAATTTCATTTTAATAAATCTATTATAACTAAATTCTTAATAATAATAATAATAATAATAATAATAATAATAGAATATTTAGACTTGTACTTTAGTTTAATTCGATCCAAATCATTAAAATCTAATATTGAAACTAAGCCTTTAATTTTATCCCAGTATCAAAAACATCTTTGTTATAATTTTATCCATGTATCAAAAACATATTTATTCTCAGATCTATTGTGTTGAAAGCGCAATCAAGAAAACATTAGAACATTTAATCGAGATGACAATTGGCTAGTTTAGAGCACCTCGTTTCTCTCTACAGAACTAAAACCACTTATCTCGTTTACTAGGCGTTAATGTGAAATTGGCATCACTTAGTGATTCTCCACCAATATTTTGAAAAAACAATTGCGACACGAGGACTCTCGTTTACAAAGTAGGGATGGCCTTCACAAAGTCAAGCTATGGGTCATCGATATATGTAAATTACAAAATTATTTCTTTCTTTATGCTCAAGAAAAATGTGGATATTAAAATTTACACTATTTGACAAGTTTCAAGTGAGTATTATGAGAAAATAGGTTAACGGTTTCCATACAGAAAATGCTTATGCGTTCACAACATAAAGATATTATTAATAATGTTGACAGAATTAGTATTTATGTTGCAACACATGGAAAACAGATATACATAATCGAACATTATGGTTGTAACAGTCACAAGCGAGGAATCAAAGTGGGTAGAGGAACAAGATGATGAAGAGACTAAAGCAGAAGCAATGGTCATGCTAAGAAAAATGTTTCGCGATGGATTTCCTAAAACAGAGCAAATTCTAGTTCCAAAATGGTGGAACACCCGATTTTTGAGAGGAATATTATCCAATTTTGGTGGACAATAAGCATTTACATGCCCTGACGGAGAGCCAACAACGTAAATGCACACAACAACATCCCCATTCAAAGACACAAAGAAAAGAAACTAGCATTCTACAATTCATCAAACAAAGCATTTGGAAAGGAAATTTGCAAAGAAAAGAGCTTAGAGGGCCTTACATGTCGTCCTCCTAGTCCCTTCAACCTTCCAATGGACACAGTGACATGTATTTCAATCTTGGTGCATCAATCCAATGACCACTCAGCTCGATGCGCTACCCAATTTTATTAATACTAGACTTAATGGAAACAATAACGAACAAAGGTTTTTCTATTACGAGTTATCCAGACTCCAAAGAAGCAATGAAACCAAAACAGAGCGAACAAATGTGTCGTTAAACAACGCTACCGTTAAATTTGCAAAGAAAAAAGCTTAAAGGGCCTTACATGTCGTCATCCTAGTCCCTTCAGCCTTCCAATGGACATAGTGACATGTATCTCAATCTTGGTGCATCAATCCAATGACCACTCAGCCCGACGCGCTACCCAATTTTATTAATGTTGGACTTAATGGAAACGGTAGCGAACAAAGGTTTTTCTATTGCGAGTTATCTAAACTCCAAAGGAGCAGTGAAACCAGCCTTCCAATGGACATGGTGACATGTATCTCAATCTTGGTGCATCAATTCAATGACCGCTCAGCTCAACGCGCTACCCAATTTTATTAATGCTTGGCTTAATGGAAACAGTAGAGAACAAAGGTTTTTCTATTGCGAGTTATCCAGACTCCAAAGGAGCAGTGAAACCAACCTTCCAATGGACACAGTGACATGTATATCAATATTGATGCATCAATCCAATTATTGCTTAGCTCAACGCGCTACCCAATTTTATTAATGCTGGACTTAATGGAAATGGTAGCGAGCAAAGGTTTTTCTATTGCGAGTTATCCAGACTCCAAAGGAGCAGTGAAACCAAAACAGAGGGTAACATAAAAAAATTGGCCGTATATGTAGAACCGTTAAACAACGAAACCAACCTTCCAATGGACATAGTGACATGTATCTCAATCTTGGTGCATCAATTCAATGACCACTCAGCTCGACGCACTACCCAATTTTATTAATGTTGGACTTAATGAAAACGGTAGTGAACAAAGGTTTTTCTATTGCGAGTTATCCAAACTCCAAAGGAGCAATGAAACCAAAACAGACGATAACATAAAAAATTTGGCCGTATATGTAGAACTGTTAAACAACGCCCTAAAACCAATAGAACCGTTAAACAACGCCCTAAAACCAAAACAGGCGGTAACATAAAAAAAATCATAAAAATTTTGACCGTATATGTAGAACCGTTAAACAACGCCCTAAAACCAATAGAACCGTTAAACAATGCCCTGAAACCAAAACAGACAATAACATAAAAATGTTGACCGTATATGTAGAACCGTTAAACAACCTAAAACCAAAACAGAGGATAACATAAAAAAATTGATCGTATATGTAGAACCGTTAAACAACGCCCTAAAACCAAAACAGACAATAACATAAAAATTTTGACCATATATGTAGAACCGTTAAACAACGCCCTAAAACCAAAACAGAGAGTAACATAAAAATGTTGACCATATATGTAGAACCGTTAAACAACCTAAAACCAAAACAGATGGTAACATAAATTGATCGTATATGTAGAACAGTTAAACAACGCCCTAAAATATATAAGTATAATATTGGACTTAGATGCAACTGTGTTATCGTTACTATCTAACCGAATTAGGGAGAGAACTTGTCATCTCCTATCGTGCTAAATCTCATCACCACCCACAAGCTTACAATATTTTTTTCTCTTTCTATATTAATATAACGGAATCACTTCCACGCTTCTCCAAGTGGGATTAACTATGCTACTCTTCTCGACTCCCTATGAATTGAATCGACCGAATTAATAACTCTTTGATCCACGGTAGTTTTTATTTTTATTTCTTACAGTTAAACAACTAACGACAAAAAGCTTGATCCACCGTAGTTTTTATTTTTATTTCTTACGGTTAAAAGTTAATTGAAGACACCGTCAAGTTAGAAGTCCAGGCCGAATCAGAGTGGGTTTGATGATAGAGATTCGGGGTTACCATACCCGTACCTCTCGCATGCTAAGCGAGCGCTCTTCCATTTGAGCTACATCCCCATTCCCAAGGATCAACCCACGTGACCAGGCGGGAATACTCGCCACTATACTACAACGACTATGCGCTGGGTAGTGCACCAAATGTATTAAGATTAATAAACAAAGCAAATTCAAATTTGCGTGGGTGGGATCTTGCAGAATGTGTGAAAGAAAAAAAGAGGAGGACGTTAATACGTAGCTGGATGATGCGTATAATGTCGTTTCCAAATGCACGGACTTGAAATATCTGAGCGCCGCATCACACATCGAGCCCGTCTAGCTCAGTTGGTAGAGCGCAAGGCTCTTAACCTTGTGGTCGTGGGTTCGAGCCCCACGGTGGGCGTAACTATTTTCTCGTGCTGTTTTTTTAGAGTTTGTAGATTTTGGAACTTCGGGTTGATCCATGGCAATGGCGATACTTTTTTCCTTCTCATATGGTTATTTTGGCAAACAACACACGTTTAAACATCACTATTTTGTTTGACCAGACAACGATGTCTGTATTATTTTATTATCTTACGTATTGATTACTTTTAACCATGGGGATGTAGCTCAGATGGTAGAGCGCTCGCTTAGCATGCGAGAGGTACGTGGATCGATACCCCGCATCTCCACTTTTAGCTTTTTTGATAAGGTTAATTTTCATGGTGAGATAGACCCATTTTTTATTACCTTAATTCATGGTGAAATAGACTTAATTAGCATATTTCTCAGATTAAATATCTCACTGAATAATGGAGGAAACTTTGATCCTCCTTTTGTGCTCGATCTTCTCACAGCTCGCTTCTCTTGGTCCTTGTATACTCTACACACTCTCTATATAATAACAACAATTAATTACACATAAGCATCACAGCTTGCTTCTCTTGGTCCTTGTATACTCTACACACTCTATATATTAACAGCAATTAATTACACATAAGCACTTGCGTATGCACATTATATTAGTCAAATGACTATATCATTTGATATTTGAGATAATTTTATTGAACATAAAATCTATATCAATCAATACATAAATAATGTCGAAATTAAATAAAGGCAGATGTATGAGCTTTACAGTATTGTTTTTGATGTGCATAATAAAGACGGCGATTTATATGTCAAACCCCTCACCTAATATTATTCTACAAGGATTTTATATTGAGCTTTTGTTTATGATGGTCTTATCCATCGAATCTTCTTAGGTTACTTAATAGGTAGAGTCCCTCCTTACTTCATCATTAGTCTAGGTTAAGGAAACTTAGGAACCTTAGGGTTGGATTTGCATGACTATTAGTTGCCTAAAATGGGTTTTTTAAGTTTTTATTTAAGGAAAAACATCATAGCTTAAGGTGGTTAGGCATGGTCTATGGATGTGCCACGATACCATTACGATTTTATCCAAGTGGTATGAAAACTTTTTAATAGATGAATTTTCCCAACTTTATCAATGCCTCTAAGTTGATTTCACATGCCTCCCCGTGCAATACTGGTATGTCCTTGAGCATATTTTAGCTTCTCTTGGGCAAATCATTTTCTATGAGCCCTAACAATTATTTGACCCTTTCCCTTAGAAGCACGTCTTTATTTGAATAAACTTGTACCAAGACCTTTGTGAACAAGTTTTTATTCAAGTTATACCAAAAGTCATTCGTCAAATTGTAAGGTATATTAACTTTCCAAATACTTGTTCCCGATGTTAGAGCCTTGACCATAACATTAGGTATTTCCCCTTGCTAGCTAAGGTTAACTTATTTGGCACTCCTTCACTTTCTATCACCATTAATCAAGATCAAAAGGCCTCAGCGCCTATCACTTGTGAAGGTTGGATTTGTGTGGTAAAAAGGACAACAAATGGATTTTGAATTCCAAGAATGTGCCTAAAAGCATGGTTGTTTCTAGGTTGTCTCAATCCAAGCCTGCATATATAATTATATGTAAGGACTTGATGGCTCCTCTTAGGCTACTTCCTCATTATCGAGGCTAGTTTAAGGGTATAGTCTCCTCCTCCAAGTTTGGATGTGCAGGCCACTAATGAGATTGAAGATGTATAGATCATACCAAAGAAAAGCACCCTTGATATAAAGATAATGCACGCACTTGAGAAGAAAGATGTTGTGACTCCACATCCTTATCAATATATGATTGGTGAGGATGGTGAGGAGATGACCATCTTTGTGGAAGATGGCTAGTGAAGGTTGTATTATGAAATGTGTGTGATATTACATACCAAATCAAGAAGACAATGGTTAGTAGAATTTCTTCAAAGGTTTCATAATCAAATGTTCTATCTCTATAGGAAGTGAAAGTGAATGGTTTTAAATTGAGAACAACCTTACACTATATTTTTCCTAGTGCCACTTTATTTCATACTTTGAATGAGAAGGTAGAGGGGGCTAGCCAACCTAATCTCACATAAATTCTCATTTTGAATATTTGATCATGGGATATATTTGTCCAATAGACTGGTGCAGGTTCTTCTAAATCTTAATTGCACAATTCTCTCCATTTCAATCATGTATTCCCCCAATGAAGAAGAGTAGAGCATAGTTATGTGGGATTGGTTAGCTAAATAAATCCTAGAAGTTGATTGGTTGTTGTGTGAGACTTCAACAGTGTGGAGTACCATGATGATTATATTGGGGTTATCTCCATCTACATACCTTAGAGGGAATGTACATGGGAGTAAGCTAACATGATTTTGGAGCTTGAATGAGTTCTCCCACCTACGGGCACAATTGTATAATTGTAAAGGATTTTCCTATTTGGGGGTTGGATATGGAATATATGTGGGTTGGGTAGAGGTTTTGAATTATTATGTCATGTTTCAAACACATCCCTTTGTTACAACCTAGTGAATGAAGACATGTTATGTGATAATGTATTAGTTTGTGTTGGAGATGAATGGAATGATGCCCCCCTTTCAATTTTTGGTTTCCTTTATGTTCTTTACTTCCATTTCATATATGTTGTGTTACATGATATATTTATTTATATGGTGTGTGTTTATGCGTGATACATGATGAACTAGATAGTAGTATTATGTACCTGAAGGGTACAAGGAGGTTGTGGTCTAATATTCAGAAGTTTGTAGTGTTAGTTATTGGTTACTATGTGATTAGTGGGATGGGAAATAACTGCATTAGTATTATTGTTTGAAGCCTTGCACAACCTTTTATGTCTTGGCATAGTGCTTTGTGTAGGAATAGCCATCAACCCCTCTGGAATTTAATACAATTGAGGTAATTGCTAGTTTTTATTATGGTCCTAATTTGAATCCACCACCTAAGAATGGTTCAAGAAAGAGTAGTGGAACAAAACCAAGTTCAAGGGAATGTGAACGTATTAGAAGAAGTGAAACTATGTTTGTTAACCATAATTCAAGTGGTGAGGTGAGTCTGGTTATCCAACCATACCCACAAGATTTATTTTGGTGAACAAATAGACCATCAACATGGCTAGAACAATAACTAATGCAATGTTACACCTTCTTGATTTCTTAGGGAAGGGTGACAGTAATGAAAAACAACACTCGTTCCTATGTGAGTTAATTTGGAGAGCAAAGAGGAACACAACTCTATATGCTAGACTTGTAGAGTTCCAAACCACATTACAAGGAAGGGATTTATAATGGTACATGAAATTCATATTGAATTATCCCTAAGGTACTGCTAAAACCCTAAATGAGGTAAAGGAAGGATTTATAGCCAATTTCCAAAATCCACGTGGGGGGGGGTTGCAAGAGGGGATTTCCCCCCTTGCGAGGTCCAGGAGCCAGCAGGGATTTGAGGGCGAAGCCCCCAAAGGAAAAATTGCCTTGTAAATGTATATTGTAACTTCATAGTTAATCTTGATCATTCATCATTAAGTCCTAGATCTGATGATAGAGATGATGTTAGGGTTTTTTGCCCTAGAAGGCAACCCTGTTTTATGAGGGAATTGTATTGCGGTTGTGTATTATTGTGAGTATTGTATTCTGCGAGAGGATATTGTGAGAGAAAGAATAGGAAGTTATAGTGGGTGTTTTATAGGTTGTATCCCTTCATTTTGTTGGATAATAAAAAGGAAGGACCTGGCAATTTCTCTGGTGGATGTAGACCACACTAGGTGAACCACATATATTTGTGTCTCTATTTTATTGTGTATCTTTTGTGTTTTATTTCCGCATTTGTTTTATTTTATTGCTCTGTGATCCTGTTTTTATAAGAACTAGTATCAGAGTGAAAGGTAACTCGTAGGAAAAGAGGGTTCCTGGTTCGAGTGGGAGCAATGGCAGAAGATGGAAAGTTTAGGGTCAATAAATTTAATGGCCAAAAATACCAGTTATGGAAGATGAAGATGGGGGATCATTTATAGAAGAAGGATATATTCCTACCATTGGGCGGAATAGCAAAGAAGTCGATGACCATGAAGGACGAAGAATGGGAGGTTCTTGGCAAAAAGTCACTAGGAATGATACGATTGATCTTGGCAGCGTTGGTGGCTTTCAATATTTTAAAAGAAAAGACAATGAAGGAGTTGATAGACACATTGGCTAAACTGTATGAAAAACCTTCGGCGTCCAATAAGGTATTTCTAATGAAGAGATTATTTAATATGAAGATGTCAAAAGGTGGGTCTATTGCAGATCATTTAAATGAATTTAATATGGTTACTAATCAAACAAGTTTTGTAAAAGTGGACTTTGATGATGAAGTCGAGGCTCTTCTAATATTGTGCTCATTGCCAAAAAGATGGAATGACTTGGTCATGTGTAACACCCCTGTTTCCCCCAGCTTGTAATTAATCATAAAATAGGATTACCATGCTAAGGCATGTGGAAAACGTAAATGTATTATTGTTAAACTGCCCATAACTAACTGTTGGGGGGTGAAGCCTTGAAGTACGAACCATGATATCTCTAGAGGAAAGAAATCAGTTAATAAATAAAGGACCAGTGGTTGAATCATCAACCACCCCCATGAATGGAAGCATGGTCTAGTTGCAGGATGTCAGCTTGAAGTACCACAGAGACCTGCAGACCTAAGCTTCCTTCTGACAGAAGGAAAGAGACAGGTCAGAAAACCTTCCAAAAGAAGGAAGGTAAGATACATATAGACACACATCACAGATGGGAAGGGGAGAACAAGCTCATAAGGGAGATGTGTGAACCCAAAGAAAGTGTCGAGAACATGACCCGAAGGACCCGAACGTGAGCTTGATGCTGAGGAAGCATCTGATAAACCTCACAAGGTCGTTGTGACAGAGAGAGTTTCTCTGAGAGATGGCGTAAATTCCCTAGTGATATCATGGCTTGGCACGGGGGTGGCCAAAGTGATAAGAATGAATTCCTCTAAGCCTATGGTTGGGTGGAAATGAACACACCCACATTCAGTTGGTTGGATGCAACTTGTAATAGATAAGTATTATCATACCCTGTGAAGTTAAGTTGTAATTATGTAATGAAATGGGATATATTGTGAAGGTCCCGGGGATGTGTATGTTTGATTAATGGTTGTATTGTATCTTTGTATTCCTATTTAAATTGTGTATTTAAGTAAGACATTATATGAATTGGACATGTTTTGTATTCGTAAATGTTGCGCTTTACGGTGGCTCAAACTAGATCCACGAACTGTGAGTTCATCGATCTTGGACACAGTTTCACGTATGCATGTAGACACTCCTATTTGTTCGGAGTACCTTGGAGGAGGGAGTTTGTTAAATCTCAGGAGAGATAGTGCATGTATGCACAGGTTCTCTGCAAGGTAGGTAGAGACTGAGAACCACTTAAGCTCTAGAGTTGAGGAATGAGCATAAGGGGTGCGCAGAAGGATTCTTCCAAGCGTTAAGTTCAAGAGAAAGAGCGCAAAGCCTTAAGTCTTTCATAGCTTACAAGGCTTAGGAAGGACAACAAAGTTAACTTTGAACCTTAGATTTGACGATGCCTAGGAACCATCCCGATTGTTAGATCTAGGAAGTAAACGATAGTCAAGTTACCAGAACTACCCATGACTTAAGAACCTGATAGAGGACATGTTATTTCATGGCCGCGATCAACCTACATTGTTGATCTTGTCGAGAATGGAAGGTCAACGACTAGGATTAGACTAGAGTCGAGCGAGCACTCCCTTAATGGTGAAGGTTGAACATCACAATCACTACGAACCGTAGATCTATGAATGGAGATCTAGGGTGAAAAATAATTGCGGAGCGTGAAGGTAAAATTAGCAGACGCGCTAGTTTTCGGCCCACAATTTACCAACCCCATTGATCTCGTCGGGCTGGAAGATCAATGACTCCGGTTAAGATCAAGTTGGGTGAGCACTTTTCAAATTGCGGAGGTCTAACTCTTTGATAAAGAACACGCATGTTAGGGCCCTGCAATTTTTGTGAACCGTCAATCGTCATTGACTTTTGATCTGAGTTTGAATAGATCCATGAAACGCAAGGAATGCTTGGGAAGGAGAAATATTCAAGGGGATCAAGCTCAGAAGAAATAACACTTTCAGGCGTGCAGACGAATTCCAAGAGACAGACCCATAGGAGGAGAAACAATAACTGTCAGATTGGTTGTAAGGGGAAGGCTGATCCATTGGATTAGATCCTAGCAAACAAGGATAGCACAAGAGAAGAGAACAGATCTCATCCATTGGATCTGAGCACAGAGGGTCAAACGTCATTGGATCCAGGAAGAAGTGCACGAGTCCTAACGCTCGTATGCACAAGAGAGATAATCTATAAAGGTTTGAAACTTGAGATTACTGAAGTGCGGAGAGTTGAAGGGCCAGAATGGATCTGGACCATTGGATTCAGAGGGGATTAGTGTCAACGGGCCGAGAGATCTAGAAGGAAGTGGAGGTTTAACGTTGAAACACCTGAAGTCCAAACAGCAGAAGAGCCAAGAGTCGTCGATCTGCAAGGGGACACTTGTCACCAGATCACGAGCTCTGGGGAAAGTTATACTGGAGTTTCAGTTTGAGAAATGAAATAGCCGAAGCTCAAAGACCCGAAGTAAATCTGGACTGTCATATCCATAAAGGGGTACATGGTGAAATATCTTGGACTCCTGGAGAAGGTACTCTGGGAAAAAAGCGAAGGAGAAGTTGAGGTTTGATATCGTCGAAGCCCAAATAGTCGAAGCGAACAATGGCCATCGATCTGGGGTTGGACAGGTGTCACCAGATCATGAACTCCGGAAGTATTCACTCTGGAGACTTGTGGTTGTTGAGATTTGAAATCGTCGAAGGCTGAAGTCCCAGAAATGACAAGAGTCGTCGATGAAAAGGTGGACACGCGGCATTAGATCGCGAGCTCTAGGAAAATTGTATTGAATATCTCAGTTGAGATTTGAGTTTCATGAATTCCAAAGAATTGAAGAAGATCAGAGCTGTCAGATCACCCGAAGTGATTTACAGTTGTCAGATCAAGAGAGGAGACGTGGCGAAGATCTGAGCACTCTGGGTAAATTCCCGAAGTGATTTATAGTCGTCAAATCAGGAGGAGATGTGGTGAAGTTCTGTGAACTCTGGGTAAATATCCAAAGTAATCCTAGGTCGTCTGATCGAAGAGGACATGTGGAAGGATCCCGCGTATTGGAGGAGAAGACAAAGGATTTGAGATTTGAGATTCCCAAAGGCCAGACTCATGGAGGAGATCCTGGTTGTACATTCTAGGCGACAGGTGGCAACATATCTTCCACTTCATGAGATTGCCACATAGAGGAGAGTGGATTTTGAGAGTTGGAACTCCCGAAGGCCGGAAAGGAGGAGTCAGTGACAATCGTTGATTTAGAGGGGAATTACATGTCAACAAATCGTAGAAATATGTGGAGATACGTGGAAGGAGGAAAGAAGAGAGAAATGAATATTGATAAAAAGTCGTTGATCACAGGCAGCACCAAAGGAGCGAAGATTGATGAACATAAGGGATTGCGGGGCCAGGACATGCTCGGACGATAATATTCCTTGAGCGGGCCGCAATTTCAACCATTGTTTTAGTGATGGGGTACGTGTCAGCACAAGAAGAATTGCAGGCTGAAAAATAGTCTGATTCAAACCACCTTTGGTCGTGTCTGCAATCATGCGGTCCCGTAAGGTCATCGCCCAAGGTCACATCAAGAGGGGGCTTATCCAAGAAAGGAGTTAATGCCCATTACTCTGATATTTCGCAGGGGAGAGAAATGGAAGGTCGCGGGTGCCCTTAAACCTGCACCAAGAAGCCGAAAGGTTCTGTGTTTAACTATAGAAAGATACCATCGAGGTCTCAGAGAATTTATTGGCTTTAGAATCATATATCCTTGACCAGAAGGTCAGACTGGTTCCCTGACCTCCCAAATTAGGAACCATGAATGGATATTTTGTCCTTTAAGAAAAGCGAAAATTTTAATGCCCCATCGTGGGTGTGTTACAAATTGGTATCAGAGCATGGTTACAACACTTGGCATGCTTCAGCTCATGTACGAGTCGCGTAAGGAGGTATTGTTATCTGCATTTACTCCTTGAGGAGAAGGACTACAGATTGAACCTATGATTTTGGGGATTCTTGTTGAATTTCAGCAGAAGAATTTCTTTAGCCCTTTGTCAAAGTGATAACTGCTCTTACTATTGTAGGGATATGCTAATTAACATTTATAATAAGACTTGAATGTGGATAGATGAAGGTGGCAGGGTTCTGTCAAGAGCAGCTGAAGCCCGAAGGATGGATGACCTGGTGTTCGTAATACTCCTTCTAAGCATGGGCAGTTGGAAGTTCAGGCACTAATGCTGGTAGATTATATAATGGTTAATACATTTGTGGGCTTAAAGGAATATGATAGGATCAGGTAGGATCCCTGGCAGTTATAGTTACTTATTTATATTAAAATCGAAGTATATAACTCCTCATGACCAAAGAAAAGTGAGATGGGCAAAACCCTATGGACGTTGAGGCAATAAGGTTTTCTTGCTAGACGTTGTGGCATAAAGAGGAAAGTAACCCTGGTTGGTTATCTTCATAAGAGAAGGCAACATCAATACGATATATGACTGTGAGGTTAGTCCTGTAAGTGACTAAAATCTCAAACTAAAGGACACTAATGATGAAATTAAACTATCAAGCGAATGCATGAGGTAAAAAGGTGCAAGAGATGCACCTACTTATACACGAATGTGTATACATGATCATAAGGATGATTGGAAGATCCTTGGGAAAATGATATAGAAGCCTAATATGTCCATGTGTGTGGATGACATGGAAAAAGTGCAAGCAATAAGCTAGCATGATGAATACTTATCTTTGTTTAATTATGCTTGAGTGCATGGGTTTAATGCATTGTGGAGCTTCCTAATATGAAGCCTAATATTAATACCAGTTAGGTATGAATGATATTAAACATGGAAGTGATGCACATGTATGATGTAAGAATATAGTTATAAGATACAGTATGGTTTCCCTGATGAGTGAAATATAAAACAAGAATTGCTCTTGTCCAAAATAAATGAATACTATGGATGCATGGTTGACTCCATTCTGAAGAGTCATGAAAATTCTGTTCCAAATAATAGCTTGAGGGGGAATGTATTCCCTTTCCTTGGGAAATACTAATATAATTAGATAAAAAGGGTAAATGAGAAAAGATGCCATGTTGTCATAATAAGAGGCAAATGATTATGCCTTTGAGAATCACATGAGAAGGATTGTGAACAATCCTGAGTTGACTAATCTTAAAAGTAGAGATGTAGGTGGGCTGCGAAAAATACCTATGACCGCTATAGGTAGGTTTAGGATTATGAATATGGTTAAGTACATCATGGATGTAAGTTAACAAAACCAGAATATGTATGGTTACATAATTTGAGTACATGACAAAGATGCATGTTTATATTCCTTATGGGATATTTGGTAAACTGTTGAAGCTAACCCAAGGTTGAGGCCATCACAAATAGTGATGGATATGCAATAGGGAAGTTGCATGCTGAAGGAGTTCCCTATGGAAGAACTCTGTGAAGACTTTGTCAGGGGGACAGAGTCACAACCTTAAAAATTGTTGAGAATTAAGCAGTGGGCTACAAGCTTATATATATATATATATACACCAGAATCCTGGATTACATTTTGAAAAAACATCATGTAATGAATAGAAGACTAATGAATGAATAAATGAGTATATTTGATTGAATAGGATTAGTTGAATCCATGTTAAAGCAAGGCATGGAGGCCTTTAGAGATAACTCAGTTGGGCTGAAAAGTCCCAGGCGATGTAGAAAAAATTGGAAGAAGGGGAGAGCCCCTAAATCCTTTCTTGCTATGTGTTATGTTTCCTCTGGAATGAGGAAGTTGGTACGCTAATGAAAGTAAAAATGTTTTGACACCATAGTGATAAGGATTGTATTGTTGAAGATATAATCGAAACTTGTTTGTGTTGCACTTGTGAAAACATTTGAGGATAATGTGATGAAGTGCATAAAGATATGCTAGGACATTTTGAATATGTTTTATGAATTTGAATGTTATGATACATGCATTTGGTTTAATATTACAACTAAATGCATGCTATGTATAGAAATGAATTGGAGCTATTGAGGAAAATAGTTGCCAATGATGGGCAACCTCAAGCAGAGTATGACCAGGAGAAGGTTGCGGTTGAAAGATTGTTGGCAAGGCTGTAAAAGTCCCCATAAAGCACTGTTGATGAGGTAAAAATTAGAAAGAGGGTGCTAGCAGCCAAGAACCGGTATAAATATATTTGTGCCTATGTGGCACAAGGTATGAAGGGATTTGGTAAGAACCCCTTCTGAAATATTTTATTGTCTTAGTGTTATGCATGAACTTTTGAAAGGAAGTTGTATGCCTTGGATACCCAAGTAAGGTATGATTCAGGAAGGAGAACCTGAATGATGGAGGTATAAACCTCTAGTAGTAAACACTGTTTGTAACCCTTGGAAGAATTCATGAACTGATATGTCATGAATGCATTGACCAATCAAGGAATTCTTAAAGGCATTCATGTGAACTTTTTGAGTTCATGTGTACTGATTTGGGGTCATGATCATCCCGTAGCCGGAAGCATACTCTTGTTGTAAGAATGAAAGAAAATGAATAATCCATATGAGGAAAAGATTGGTTAAATTCCAACACACCATGGCCAAGAACCGGTCATAAAGTGTGGCGAACTTGAAAACAATGCAAGAATGCATTGGGTATGAATGTGGCCATGAATAATTGGCACATTTGTTAAAAATCCTTTGAAATGTTGAATTACGTTTTGAAAGGTTTGGTATGTTGAAATGAGGCATAGGCAAGGAATGTGATTCCCTTTTTATGTTTATATAGATGTGATGAACTGTTAGTATGCATGGTTTTGAATATAGATATATATACATGGATGCATGAGAGACTAACAATTTGTTTGGCTGTGTAAATAATGAATTGAAGGGAGGAAATGGGTCTTGGATATGGCAGTATTGTAAGCTCATAAGGAAGACCGATTTCCTACTGAGACAAACTACAAGGAATGGTATTTCTTTTTTGAGAAAGTGAATTTGATTGTTAGTAGGCATGATTCTGAAATTGTTTGTGATAACGTTGTAAAGGTGCAATAAAAATGTATGTGCATGGGAAAGCTAACAATTTGTTTGGATGATTGAAGTTGAAAGTGCAGGAAGCAAAGGGGTCTTGGATATGGCAGCATTGTAAGCCCATAAGGAAGACCAATTTCCTGCTAAGCCAAACCGCTATGGGAAGGAAAGTCCCATAATTATGAATCTGGTTTCTGTGTGGAACAAATATGGAAATAAAATGTGGAATTTTAAATTTGTAGGTGACAAATTTACAAGGAAATTTTGAATTTAAAAATTTATGATGTCTCATGAATTTATGTATACCTGTGACACAGGTGAAAGGGAAAGATTTGTGAATAAGTGCAGAGACAAGAAGATGAGCTCTCAGGTTTGAGGGAGAACTGAGAAAGAGTATAATCCGATCGCATAAAATAGAGACTAACCTAGGAAAAGGAGAGTAACCTTTGTCTCTATCTATGATTGAGTCGGGAGAAGGAGAGTAACCTTCATCCCTAACTATTTTTGTGCCAGGAGAAGGAGAGTAACCTTCATCCCTATATATTACGGTACCGGGAGAAGGAGAGTAACCTTCGTCCCTATTTATTATGGTACTGGGAGAAGGAGAGTAACCTTCATCCCTATATATGACAGTACCAGGAGAAGGAGAGTAACCTTCGTCCCTATCTATTATGGTACCGGGAGAAGGAGAGTAACCTTCATCCCTATATATTACGGTACTGGGAGAAGGAGAGTAACCTTTGTCCCTATCTATGACAGTACCAGGAGAAGGAGAGTAACCTTCGTCCCTATCTATTATGGTACCGAGAGAAGGAGAGTAACCTTCGTCCCTAACTTTAGCTGAGATGGAAGGCTGTCAAGTTGTAACAGCATGAAAAATGGCTACTACTGAGCCATGCGAACACCGTGGTAAGCCATGATCGCCTAGAATATGTTTTGTTGAGGTAACACAAGCCGGAGGAACACCACGACAGAGCAATTCTAAGGGACGCCTTGACTGTAAGACTCGATAGAATCTCTGGAATTCTTCCTGTGAAAGAAAACCTTGGCAAGGAAAGATGGATCACTCGAGGGACTGTATAGCAGAGAAGGGGTTTCCTGAGCCTAGGCTTGGAGGATGAGTGACTGTAAAGAAGAGGAGACCATGATAGTTCTTGTAAACTATTGGGATCATGCACATGATGGGTAGTTATTCTTGTGTGAGAAAACCTTGGCAAGGAAAGATGGATCACATGAGGGACTGTATAGTAGAGAAGGGGATGCCTGAGCTTGGGCTTGGAGGGTGAGTGACTGCAAGGAAGATGAAACCTTGATATTTCTTGTAAAATATTGATGGGAATCATGCACCCAATGGTTATGTCAAGGAAAAACAATGAGCCTGGATAAAAAAAACAACCATGTGGATACAAATTCACAAACTGCGCAAACAATTATTGTGCTAAGATTATGAAATTTTTCCTAGAAATTTTATGCAATGTTTTCGCATAAGAATATGATTAATGTGCTTGTTGTCCAATAATTATTGAAAGTAGGTGACCAAGAATTAAGGTCTGAAAAAGGCCCTGATTGAGGAAGAAGGATCAATATTTCCGAAACAACTGACTGAGAAAGGCATGACAGGTGTTCTTGAGAAAGAACACCAAGACAATGTTCCTTTAAGGGGTAGGGAATTGTAACACCCCTATTTCCCCCACCTTGTAATTAATCATAAAATGGGATTACCATGCTAAGGCATGTGAACAACGTAAATGTATTATTGTTAAATTGCCCATAACTGACTGTTGGGGGGTGAAGCCTTGAAGTACGAGCCATAATATCTCTAGAGGAAAGATATCAATTAATAAAGAAAGAACCAATGGTTGAATCATCAACCACCCCCATGAATGGAAGCATGGTCTAGCTGCAGGATGTCAGCTCGAAGTACCACAAAGACCTGCATACCCGAGCTTCCTTCTGACAGAAGGAACGAGACAAGTCGAAAAACCTTCCAAAGGAAGGAAGGTAAGATACATACAGACACACATCATAAACGCGAAGGGGAGCACAAGCTCGTAAGGGAGATGTGCAAACCCAAAGGAAGTGATGAGAACACGACCCGAAGGACCTGAACGTGAGCTTTATGCTGAGGAAGCATCTGATAAACCTCGCAGGGTCGCTGTGACAGAGAGAGTTTCTCTGAGATATGGTGTAAATTCCCCAGTGATATCATGGCTTGGCATGGGGGTGGCCAGAGTGCTAAGAATGAATGCCTCTGAGCCTATGGTTGGGTGGAAAGGCGCACATGCATAGTCAGTTGGTTGGATGCAACTTGTAATAGATAAGTATTCTCATACCCTGTGAAATTAAGTTGTAATTATGTAATGAAATGGGATATACTATGAAGGTCTCAGGGATGTGTATGTTTTCTTAATGGTTACACTGTATCTTTGTATTCCTGTTTAAGTTGTGTATTTAAGTAAGACATTATATGAATTGGACATGTTTTGTATTCACAAATGTTGTGCCCTGCGGTGGCTCAAAATAGATCCACAAACTGTGAGTTTGTCAATCTTGGACACAGTTTAACGTATGCATGTCGACACTCCTAGTTGTTTGGAGTCCCTTGGAGGAGGGAGTCTGTTAAATATCAAGAGAGATAGTGCATGTATGCACAGGCTCTCTATGAGGTAGGCAGAGACTGAGAAGCACTTAAGCTCTAGAGTTGAGGAATGAGCATAAGGGGTGCATGAAAGGATTCTTCCAAGCGTTAAGTTCAAGAAAAAGAGTGCAAAGCTCTTAAGTCTTTCAGAGCTAACAAGGCTCAGGAAGGACAATGAATTTAAATATGAACCTTAGATATGAGGATGCCCAGGAACCATCCCGACCGTCAGATCTAGGAAGTAGACGATAGTCAAGTTACCAGAACTACCCATGACTTAAGAACCTAATACCGAACATGTTAGTTCATGGCCACGATCAACCTATGTCGTTGATCTTGTCAGGAATGGAAGGTCAATGACTAGGATTAGACTAGAATCGAGTGAGCACTCCCCTGATAGCGGAGGTTGAACCCCACAATCACTGCTAACCGTAGATCTATGAATGGAGATCTAGGGTGGGGAATCGTTGTGGAGCGCGAAGGTGAAATTAGCGGATGCGCTAGTTTGCGGCCCGCAATTTACCAATGTCGTTGATATCGTTGGGCTGGAAGATCAACGACTCCGGTTAAGACCAAGTTGGGCGAGCACTTTCCAAATTGCGAAGGTCAAACTCTTTGATAAAGAACATGCATGTTGGGGCCCCACAATTTCTTTGAACCATCGATCGTCGTTGAATTTTGACTTGAGTTTGACTAGATCCTTGAAACGCAAGGAATGCATGGGAAGGCGAAATAATCAAGGGGATCAAACTCAGAAGAAATAACACTTTCAGGCGTGCAGACGAAGTCCAAGAGATAGACCCCTAGGAGGAGCAACAATAACCATCGGATTGGTTGTAAGGGGAAGGTTGATCCATTGGATTAGTGCCTAGCAAATAAGGATAACACAGGAGAAGAGAACATATCTTATCCATTGGATCTGAGTGCAGAGGGTCAACTGTCATTAGATTCGAGAAGAAGTGCATGATTCTTAAAGATTGTATGCACATGAGAGAGAATCTCTAAAGGTTTGAAACTTGAGATTACCGAAGCGCGGAGAGCCGAAGGGCCATAACAGATCTAGACTGTTGGATCCAGAGGGGATACGTGTCAACGGGCTGAGAGATCCAAAAGGAGGCGTAGGTGTAACATTGAAACACTCGAAGGACGGACAATAGAAGAGCCGAGAGTCGTCGATCTACGAGGGGACACTTGTCACCAGATCGTGAGCTTCGAGGAACGTTACACTGGAGTTTTAGTTTAAGAAATGAAATAGTCAAATCCCAAAGACCCGAAGTAAATATGGACCGTCAGATCTAGAAAGGGGTACGTGGCGAAAGATTGTGGACTCCGAGAGAAAAGAGAAGGAGAATTTGAGGTTTGATATTGCCGAAGCTTGAACAGCCAAAGTGAACGATAGTCGTCGATCTCGGGTTGGATAGGTGTCACCAAATCATGAACTTTAGAAGGATTCACTCCAGAGACTTGTGGTTGTTGAGATTTGAAATCATTGAAGGCTGAAGTCCCGGAAACGACGAGAGTCGTCGATGCGAAGGTGGACACACAACATTAGATCGTGAGCTCCGGGAAAATTGTATTGAATCTCTGAGTTGAGATTTGAGATTCGTGAAGTTTGAAGAGTCGAAGCAGATCATAGCCATTAGATCACCTGAAGTGATTTACAATCGTCGGATCAGGAGAGAAGACGTGGCGAAGATATGAGCACTCTGGGTAAAGTCTCAAAGTGATTTATAGCTATCAGATCAGGAGGAGACGTGGCGAAGGTATGTGAACTCTGGGTAAAGACCCGAAGTAATCCTAGGCCGTCCGATCTAAGAGGACACGTGGCAGGATCCCACGTATTGGAGGAGAAGAAAAAATATTTGAGATTTGAGATTCCTGAAGGCCGGACTCATGGAGGAGATCATGGACATACATTCAAGGGGATAGGTGGAAACATATCTTCTACTCCAGGAGATTTCCACATAGAGGAGAGTGGAGTTTGAGAGTTGAAACTCCTGAAGGTCGAAAAGGCGGTGTCAGTGACAGTCGTTGATTTAGAGGGGAATTATGTGTCGACAGATCGTAGAAATCTATGCAGACGCGTGGAAGGATGAAAGAAGAGAAAAATGGAGATTGATAACATTCGTTGATCACAGGCAACACCAAAGGAGAGGATATCGAAGAAAAAAAGGGATTGCGGGGCCAGGACATGCTCGGATGATAATATTCCTTGAGCGGGCCACAATTTCAACCACTGTTTTAGTGATGGGGTACGTGTCAGCACAAGAAGAATTGTGGGCTGAAAAATAGTCTTATTCAAACTGCCTTTGGCTGTGTCTGCAATCACGCGGTCCTGCAAGGTCATCACCTAAGGTCACATCAAGAGGGGGCTTATCCAAGAAAGGAGCTAATGCCTAGTACTCTGATATTTCGTAGGGGAGAGAAAGGGAAGGTCGTGGGTGCCCTTAAACCTGCACCAAGAAGCTGAAAGGTTCTGTCTTTAACTACATAATGAGACCATCAAGGTCTCAGAGAATTGTTTGGCTTCAAAATTGGAGATCCTTGACCAAGAGGCCGGACTAGTTCCCTGACCTCCCAAATTAGGAACCATGAATAGAGATTATGTCCTTTAAGAAAAGAGAAAATTGGTATGCCTCATTATGGGTGTACATCATGGCTATAAGTAACTCTGTCTATGGTTCAAACACTCTAAAATTTGATGATGTTGTTGGTTTTATCCTTAGTGATGAAATGCGACGGAAAAGAACATGTGAGACATGAGGTAATGTGTTGATTGTGGAGAACAGGGGAAGACAAAAGGATAGAGGAAAGGGATTAGGGAACTGTGGGAATTATAGGAAGGGCAGATCCAAATCTAGACTGGGAAAGATAGAGTGTTGGAATTGCAGGAAGAAAGGACATCTGAAGAAAGACTATAGATCTCCAAAGAGACAAAGAGATCAACAACAAGAAAAAAAATCAAGAAGCAAATGTAACAGGTGATGTGTTACAAGATGCTTTGATTCTTTCTGTAGATAATATTTTTGAGTCTTGGGTAGTAGATTCAAGGGTTTTATTTCATGCCACACCCCATAGGAAACATTTTCTAGATTATATTCAAGGTGATTTTGGACAGGTTCATTTGGGTGATGATGCACCATGAAAAATTGTTGGAATAGTCAAGGTACAAATAAAGCAAAAAAATGGAAATCATTGGTTGTTGAAAGAGGTAGGACATGTTCCATATCTAAGGGAAAATATAATTTCAATAGGGTAGTTGGCAAGTGAAGGTTGTATATCTATATTTATAGATAAGGTGTGGAAGGTCACCAAAGGATCACTGGTGATAACAAAAGGAGAGAAGGTAGGTACATTGTATTTATGTACTGGTAATACTAACTTTTCTATCTCTTTAGATTCTACAGGAGTGGATACAACACCGTGACATCATAGGCTTGGACACATGAGTGAGAAGGAGATGCAGATACTTCAAAAAAGAAATTTGTTACCAGATATTAAACAAAGTTATTTGGATTTCTGTGAGCACTGTGTTTATGGAAAACAAAAGAGAGTTAGATTTCTCAGAGTCGAAAAAGAAAAGAAGAGTGAAAGGTTAGAGCTTGTGCATATATATGTATGGGGACTAGCTCAGGTATCATCTCTTGGTGGCTCTCGTTATTACGCTACTTTTATTTATGATGCAACTAAAAAAACTTGGGTTTATTGCATTCAACAAAAAATTGATGTTTTTGATACTTTTAAGAAATGGAAAGTTTTGGTTAAGAACGAGACAGGAAAAAGGTTGAAGTGTCTCGGATCAGACAATGGAGGTGAATACTACAACAAGGCATTTGATGCTTATTTTTCATACCATGGGATTCGTAAAGAGAAAACAGTTCCAGGAACACCACAAGAAAATGGTGTGTCAGAAAGGATGAACATGACCATCATGGAGTGTGTAAGGAGTATGATATTGCATGCAAGGTTACCCTTACATTTTTGGGAAGATACTGATTTTTACTTGATAAACATAGGACCTTTAAGCTCTTTGGATGGTGGCATTCCAGAGTAGGCATGGATATGTAAAAAGGTAAACTATTCATTTATTAAGACATTTGGCTATGAAGCATTTGTCCATATTGATAAAGAAAATAGAACAAATCTTGAAGCAAAATCCAAGAAGTGTACCTACATTGGATATAGTGTTAATTATTTTGGTTATCACTTGTGGGATTATGAAAATCACAAAATCATTAGATGTAGAGATGTCATATTCAATGAGAAGGTCATGTACAAATATCAGTTGCAGGGAAAGAAATAGGAAAAAGAAAAACTAGAATACATAGTTCTTGATGAGATCATTGAGAAAGAAAATCTAAAGGTACCAGAAAATCAAAATGTACAACAACAGGAGCACCATGTACCTCAAACTCCTGCAAGTGTTGATAGAAGATATACCATGTTAATTATACCCCATGAACGATACTCTCCTTCATTGTATTATTTATTGTTGATTGTTTCCGATGAACTAGAAAGTTATGAAGAAGCAATGCAGGTAAACACTAAAAAGAAGTGGGAGCAAGGCATGAAACAGGAAATGGTTTCCTTGGTAAATAACCAGACTTGGGACTTGGTTCAGTTTCCTGGAGGAAAAAGAGCATTACAGAATAAATGGGTTTATAGGTTGAAGAAAGAAGATGGAGGCAAAAAGAGGTACAAGGCTAGACTTGTTGTAAATGGGTTTGCACAAAATAAAGGTATAGATTTTGATGAAATATTTTCTCCTGTTGTTAA
>SNQJ01S0018216.1:219466-234649 GCA_010110895.2 Picea sitchensis
TGTTAAAATGACTTCAATTAGGACTATTTTAAGTCTTGTGGCAATAAAAGATTTGCATCTTGAATAGTTAGATGTAAAAACAATTTTTATCCGTGGGGATTTGGATGAAGTGATTTATATGCATGAACCACAGGGGTATGAGGTCAAAGGGAAGGAAAATTTGGTATGCAGTTTGAAGAAGAGATTGTATGGCCTAAAGAAAGATCCAAGGAAGTGGTATTTGAAGTTTGACAGGTTTATGACATAACAAGATTATAGTAGATGTCATTCTGATCACCGTCTTTATTTTAAAAGGCTAGAAAATGGAAGCTATATTATCTTGCTATTGTATGTATATGCCATGCTTATTGCAGGGTCTAATATGCAGGATATAAATGTGCTCAAGAAGAAATTAGTTAATTCATTTGCGATGAAGGATTTGGGTGCTGCAAAGAAAATCCTTCATATGAAAATAACAAGAGGCAAGAAAAATCACAAATTGACATTGTCTCAGGGTGAGTACATAGAGAAGGTGTTGGAGAGGTTTAGAATGCAGAATGCAAAACCAATTAGTACACTTTTGGCCAACCATTTCAAATTAACCAAGGAAATGTGTCCCAAGACACAGGAAGAGATATAATACATGTCTAAGGTCCCTTATTCATCAACAGTTGGAAGCTTGATGTATGTGATGGTTTGCACAAGACCATATATTGCACATGTAGTGGGAGTTGTGAGAAGGTATATGAACAATTCAGGTAAAGAACATTGGGATGCAGTAAAGTGGATTCTCAGGTATTTGAGAGGTACTTCTACTCATGCATTATGTTTTGGAGGTTTAGAAATTGTTCTATAGGGATATGTTGATTCAGATATGACAGGTGATAAATATAGCAGGAGGAGACCCACGGGGTATGTTTTTACTGTAGGTGGAACAACAGTAATTTGGATTTCAAAACTACAAAAGGTTTTTGCACTTTCAACAACAAAAGTAGAGTATGTTGCTACTATAGAGGCTAGTAAAGAAATGATTTGGTTACAAAGGTTTATGGAGGAATTGGAAAAGAAGCAGGAGAATAGTAGGTTGTACTATGAAAGTGAGAGTGGCATTCATCTTGCAAAGAACTCAGTCTTCCATTCAAAGACTAAGCATACACAAATTAGGTACCATTTCATATGATCCATCTTGGAAGATGGACATTTGATGTTGGAAAATATATCTACTAGCCAAAATCCTGCAGACATGTTAACAAAGGGACTAACTAGGGAGAAACTAAGTTCCTACTCAGTTTCAGTTGCTCTTCAAGCATGAAGGTGAAGATGAGAAATTTTCTAGGTCCAAGGTGGATCATAGTCCAACAGGTACAACAACAGTGGAGTTGTTGTGATCAGTATCCAAGTGGGAGATTGTTGGTTATGGAGCCTGATTATCTTTCTGATTCAGAGGTCTTTGTTTTCAGTCGTGTTTATATCCCATGCAGATTGTACACCCCTCCATGTGAGAGGGAGGGGTTACAGGGGGGCCTTTCCCCCCCTGTTGGGTATGCGGGGATCATCCCCCCGACTGGGGGGCTAGTAGGGGTTCGGGGGCGAAGCCATGGAAGGAAAAATTGCCTTGTAAATGTATATTGTAATTTAATATTCAATCTTGACCATTCATCATTAAGTCATAGATCTGACGGTAGATATTATGTTAGGGTTTTTTTCCCTAGAAGGAAACCTTCTTTTATGAGGGAATTCTATTGTGGTTGTGTATTATTGTGAATATTGTATTCTGAGAGAGGATATTGTGAGAGAAAGAAGAGGAAGTTACATCGAGTGTGTTGTAGGTTGTATCCCTTCATTTTGTTGGATAATAAAAAGGAAGGACCTGATAATTTCTCTGGTGGATGTAGCCCACAGTGGGCGAACCACGTATATCTGTCTCTCTATTTTATTGCGTATCTTATGTGTTTTATTTCCGCATTTGTTTTATTTTATTGCTCCATGATCCCGTTTTTCTAACAAAAGGATATCAAGTAAATCATTGGTGAAATTACCTAGGAATGTGATCAATTATTCCATGACTTGGTTAGTACATTGACTTATCTTATACATGAGACCCAACACAAATAATGTTTCATTCATGGTCTCTTTCCTTTGACGTGAGTACCACTTATGCAGCGAAAAAGGGCCACACAATGAGAAACATTGGCCCAAGCCACAAAGATTGAATCCATGAATATGTATCCTAGTATTGTCTAAACAAGTGTTGTAACTATTCCCTTGACAAGTATGACTCACAAACTAGAAAAATTCCATTCCTAGTTGTCATCATTAACAAAGAAAATCTAGGAGATGAACAAAACCAAGATGGAGAGAGAAAAAGTTCAGTGCATAGTTTGTAAAAACATAGGGATATACTGCTAATGAATTCCTCTCAATATAGATGATGATTATAACTCCTAATCAACCTTGCCACCTACTAGGCTTTTTGGCAATTTGGCTAATGAATATTGTGAAATATATGAAGTTTATGGACATCCCCCACAACTTTGCTTTATGCTGGAAAAATACACTCTTTCCCCAACTACAATACTCTATGACTTATGTAGGAAAAAAACCCATGGTATGGATAATTGTTGGTCCTTACAATCACTAGCAAAGTGGTTCAAGAGAAGTTCCTTTCAAAGGGAAGAAGAAACTGTTAGACTTACTCGAATAAGAGAATAGGGAAGATATGGTGAAGGCTACTGAGGAGAAAGAAATGGTAGGTAAATAGGCCCCATAAGGTTTTATAACCATTATTAGATAGGACATATCTTTGAGGATTGTCCACATCCAAGGATAGTGCAATGTGAGCACTACAAGACCATGGGTCATGTAATTGAGGATTGCTCAAACCTAATAACAAAATTGGAAGACAAGAATGTGATAGTGTAATATAAACCCGATGAACGCTAAGCCTAGAAATATCATCAAGGTGGGGGACCCAAGGATTAATGTAATAACCAGGGGAGGGACTCACACATGTGCTAATGGCGATAACATGGAGCCTTTTCACATTAGAAAATATGCTCTTATATATCCCATTTGTTATGCATCCAAACAAAAGACTTACTTTACATAATCTTTGGAAGCACTACTAGAAGTTTCTACTATTATGCAAAAAGTAGTACCACTACCCATAATCATACTAGTTATATGTGGCTAGGGAGGAAAGTGCCAAGACCGCAACCCAGAGTCACAAGAGAAGCCCATATTTCATAGGTAATTTGGGACCTATTCTATTCTCTCATTAAAATTATAGACGATGAAAGTTTAATAAGGAAGTTGAAATCAACCTTCAACCAATTTATTAAGGGAGGGAGGAGGAAATCATCCATGCTTGTCTACCTAAGAGACAAGTTCAACGGGCCAAGAAAAACTAGAAACCCAAAATTGGTCAAGATCCATGGATATGAAATTCATGATGTCATGTTGGACCTGGGATCCAACATGAATATCCTTCGCAAGAAGTCACGAGAGATTATGGGAACTCTGCACCTAGTCCATCCAATTGTATCTAGCAAACCACTATACGATTTATCCTATAATCCACCTAGAGAATGTTGAGGTTAACCATGGAATTATGAAGACAATGGTGGATTTTGAATTCATTGATATAATAGATGAGAAAAACACTTATTCTACACTCTTAGGGTTTGAATGAGCCAATGACAATGAAGCTATCATTGACTTGAAGAATAAGGAAATATCTTTTGAAGTAGGGGGGACAAGAGTGATATGATCTATCAATCCTATCAAGGGAGATCGATACATAGAACCAATGGATAAATTTATGGATGGCACAATGATTGATCATTTATAAAACTTGATGGATGAAATGTGGGATGATTATTTTAACCCTACGACTAATGGAGTGGTGACTTGGCACAATATTTTCTCCTATGAATCAGATACCCAAGATGCATTCTAGGATTGGAAGGAGTGAAATCATAAGACTTAATTTCGTCATTACACTATGATTGCATCAATGCACTAGATTAGTATAGAGTTGAGGGACCCTCCCATATTTGATGGCATCGGGGATGTAGAGGAATTTATGGAAGACATGAGCTCCTTGATCCTAGAATAACAACTAGTTCTAGCACCATATGCAACATTGAGGTCCACTCTCTATATATGGTGGGATATGTATAAGGACAACTTAAAAAGTTGGGAAGAGGTTTAGCCAATGTTGTGGCATAGGTTCAACCCACCACTTGAGCATTAGGTTATCAATACTCTAAGAGTAGCATGCAAACCGTTTTCCTTCACTAAAGTGTACGAAAGGGAGACTAATCAAGTATTGCATATATATAGTTGGGTCAAGAAGTGGATCATAGAGAGATGCCCCTAGTTGTGTTGGGTTCATAATTTCATCTACACCTTGGGGCCCATACTCAAGGCATGCAAGTGGGGAAACACTCAAGCAAGGGTTTTCTTCGAACTTGTCATATCTAGGTAAGACTCTTGGTGTCACATCTTCTCTTAAATTTATCAAATCATTTATGTTTGAAAAAAAGTTGGATGGACCGAGAGGATATGTCTATGAGGTTCATCAACAAAGGTTGCGACTACAAAACCTAGTAAGAAGTTGGAGTGATGGCAAGTGATCCATCCATTATTGTGCTAAGGTACAATAAAAAAAAAGGAATATGATGACCTAAAGATTTTATGGCATTTGGAATTAAAGGAAGATAAAGGACTACAAAAGAAACAACTAATGATTAACTAAGAAGATATAGAAGGAACCACTAAAGATCAAACAATTGAATATTGGCACAGGAAAACAACCTTGGTTGGATTCCATTAGCGATTATTGGGACAATGAGACAATATTCAAGGTTGTGGCCTTGTTCAAGGAATATTTGTATCTATTCCCTAGAACTTTGCAAATATTAAGTGAATCAAGGAAGAGCTTGGTGAGATGTGGATTAAATTGAAACTATACTCTAAGACAATCAAGAGAAGGCCATATCACTAAATCCTAGAATAAAGGAACAAGTAAAATAATAAAACACTTGTGGTGGGGTTAATATGTCCTATGGAGGAGTTGGACTAGATCAATCTAATAGTGATCCAAGATAAGAAGTCAAGAGGTATTGCATGAATTTTTAGGTGATGAATGCAGCCTACATTTATGATCCCTTTCCTACTCCCTCTAGCAATGAAGTATTATATCATTTGGCTAGAAAAGAAACCTATTCACTTCATGATGGATTCTTAGTGTACCATCTGGACCAAATAGCAGAAAAAGAAAAAGGGAAGATGGCCTTCACAACAAAATGGGGATCCTATGCATATAATTTCATTCCCTTTGACCTAAAGAACACACCAACATTATTTTATAGGATTGTCGTAAAAACATTTTGTGAGTACATTCATAAATTTTTGGAAAGTGTATGTAGATGACTAAACTACTTGCAGTCTACTAAAGATCATGTCACAATTTTGTGCCTCGTGCTTGAAATGTGTTGTCAATTGCAATTATCCTAGAACTTGAAGAAATGCATCTTTTGCACGCAATTTTGCACATTTTTGGGACATATTGTCTACAAGGATAGTGTTCTTGTGAATCCAATAGATATTGTAGCCAACTTCAACTTGGAGATCCTAACTAATGTCCATTCATTACAGTTGACCATTGAACACATTAGATACCACAGGAGGTTTATCATAGGTATGCCACAATAATTGCACCAATGGAATGATTATTGAAGAAATCATAGGAATTTGGATGGAAAAAAGAGTGTCAATCCTTTTTGGACATCCTCAAGGAAAAACTAGTGAGTGCACCAATCCTTTTTTTCTGAATTGGACCCTTGAATTTCATGTACACATAGATGCCTTGGTCATTTCTCTAGGAGTGATATTGAGGCAACCAAGTGAAGGAAAAATGAACTAGTACCCTATATACTTCACTAGTAGAACATTGTCAAAGGTAGAGCACAACTACACAAGTACTAAGAGAGAAGGGTTGGAAATGGTCTACTCCCTGCAGAAGTTCAAGGACTAACTACTTGGTGGGCATTTTAAGTTTTTCTTGGTGAATAAGTAGTTTTGGATGGTGTTATCTATAGGTAGCCTCTATTGTTCTAGGAGTTTTATTTCAAATTAATTGTAAAGCCAATAAAGAACAATGTTGTCCCATATCACTTGTTAAGGATGGAGTGGGTGAAATCTATAGGATCACTCGACAGTCAATTGTTGAACTTGGAATTATTTTGAGTATAAGCCCTGCTAAATTACATGTAGGTTATTGTCATCATGGATCATGAGCACTTTATAATATTGTGGGAATGTCATAGTGAGGTGGTGGGAGGCCACTATTGGGGAAAAACAATAGCCCAAAAGTTAATATAGGATATGATTGTGGTGGACTATAGTCTTCAAAGATGCTGAAAACTATGCCAACTCTTGTGATGTATGTCAAAGAATCAATAGACCTTCTAGGTAAGATGAGTTACCACTACACTTGTTTGTTGCATTACAACCATTTGAGAAATGAGCAATTGAATTCATTAAGCTCATCAACCCACTTTCCAAACACTCAGGTGCATGCTACATGATTACTGCAACTAGATTAGTCATCAATGAAGTTTTGATATTCAATTTTGAGATTGATGAGGGTTTGGTTAGAAATTCTAGTTTTTGGAAATCGTGATAAATTGCTTTCGACTAGATGTTATTTTCTTCTTGTAACTGTGTTTCAATTACCACATAAATGATATTCATAATTTATTGGTGCTATGAAATTATACTTTTTTTCTTGTAGCTATATTTTAATTACCATAAAAATGAGATTCATAATTCACTAGAACCCTGTTTTCATGGGAGATATGTTGGATTGGATTCCTACTCTACCAAACACAAGCTCTATAAAAACTTATGTCAAGAACGATCAACAACTCTACATGTAAAATAGGCCAAGAGACACTATTACCAAAACAAATATTGCAAAATCACATTCACTTCAAATTACATTCTTTTCTTACTTAGTTTTCGAGATACTTAAATGTTAATACATAAAAACCAATTACTTCAAAATTGCATCTTATTTTTCAACACTACTTTATTTGATTGACAAATGATTAAGAAATGTAAATATCACAACTTCATCTTATTGGAATTCTTGAAGATTACATTAAAAAAAATAGTTAATTTCTAAAAATAAAATCTAAAAATGGAAAGAGTACTAGTGAGGCCCCGGGACAAATAATATGGGATATCTAACATGTCATTTTCAAACCCCACGAAGATCAACATTGAGTTAACATTGGTATTAACTACCAAAGGGTTGCCTTAACATAAAGTAGTTGAAGATGGAGTTAACATTATCACTCCTATTTATCAATTCCTTTTGAGTTTGAAGTCTAATTAAACACTAGTATAAAAGTTGTTGCATTTTTATTGTAATAATATGGAATAATCTTCACTTTCACTTTATAGTTATAAATAGTTTTATTTTAATTAAAAATAAATTTTACTCTAATAATATAAAATGATTTTATCCAAAAAAATTTATTTAACAACTTTTTTTTATAAATTATGTTGACTTCCAAAAATACGCACCAATTCATCATCATCAATGGAAATTGTGTTTAAACATTTAGGGTTCACAATAAACTTTCCAGTGTAGAACTTAATATGCATGCAGACATATATATAAATCTTTAGGCATAAAAAGATTTAAATTACAACAGCACTTACATAACAAACGCCGTTGCCGGGGATCGAACCCGGGTCACCCAAGTGACAGGCGGGAGTACTCACCACTATACTACAACGACTGTGATGAACAATGACAATGAAAAGCTGATCAACTTAATATACTAGCTTGTAAAATATATCAAAAATGATTAATTTGAAAATACAATTAAATAAATATCCTAGCTTGTAAAATATATTATAAATGATTAATTTGAAAATACAATTAAATAAAAATCTTAGCTTGCAAAATATATCAGAAATGATTAATTTGAAAATACAATTAAATAAATATCCTAGCTTGTAAAATATATTATAAATGATTAATTTGAAAATACAATTAAATAAAAATCCTAGCTTGTAAAATATATATCATAAATGAGTAATTTGAAAACACAATTAAATAAAAAACGAAATCCTAGCTTGTAAAATATATATCATAAATGAGTAATTTGAAAACACAATTAAATAAAAAACTTGTAAAATATATCATAAATGAGTACGAATCACAAAATGAAACAGACAGTGATGAAGCCAAAGGCCAGCCAACGCACGGTATTTAGAGAATATAGGAGACGATTTCGAGCAATTTGTGGCTTTGTTGGACATAATTCAACATACAAAACCTAATCAAGATTCATGTGAATAGTGTAGTGTGTTTGACTTAGTTGTAGTAGTAGGTTAATTTTCTATGTTTTTTTTCTAGTCAATTTCCATTTTCTCTAAAAACAATTAGCTCAAATTCTAAGTAGAAATTTGAATATTTTTTCAAAACTATCACCGAATATTTTACATTTTACATATTAAGGATTAGTAAGATTAATCCATATTTTTACATTTTAATATAAATTTTCATCCTTAAAATCATCTCAATGCAATCATCAACTTTGAATCTTTTATAAACAAAATTTTGTAGAAAAAATAAGTTAAAATCCTATACGCATAAGAAACATTTTTGTTTCATTTTACAAGGTATAATTTGTAACATGATACAAGAATGATTATCTTTAAGAATCTATCAACCACGTTCAACCTGATGTGGAAGTTATGTTAAGAGGTTGGTAGGTTTGTGAGAAAATCCATGAAAACTAGCTCTCAAGATCTGTACAATATTAACCAAGGTGTACATAATCCTGGCTTCTTGTCAACTATATTTGTTATGCATAATAAACACATACACATATATGAATATTTATTATGACATAATAAACAATATCTATGAATATACATAACCATAACTATTTAAAAATAACTAAATAACTAGTCTAGTAAAATTTCTTTTACAAAACTTCTAAACTCTTTTAAATATCAAAGTTACATATTTAACCTAAAGTAATGTTCTTCCAAAATAAGCTATTTTATCATTTTGGTGCACATAAATGTTGAAGGTGATGGTTGAGATTTTGTTTTAGATATTAGTATGTGATAGATTTGCTTGCGTAAAAAACTTGAAAGATTGATGCAATATGTGAGTTTATTTTTATATTGTTGCAATTAGTTGCAAGTCACACAACTTTACTCATCTAATATGATTAGTACAGTTTTGTTTAGTAGTGATTTGTTTATAAATATAAAATAAAACTTATTATGTCGCATTTGTGATTTATTATTAGATGAAGTATACTATAGCAATGTTGCCTATTTAAGTTTTTATACAATTTACAACTTGATTTGGGTTTATATAGTTTACAAAGTTTTATAGTTGTAACATATAATTGCATCCTCATCAATATTATAGTGTTTCAATTAGTGATATCCTTACATAAGTACATATAGTTCTTGGTCATAAGCAAAGTACTTGAAAATGCCATTTAATGTCTCTGAGTGGTATGCAACACAATACTTGAATTGCATATAGGCTATTCCCATGACACACATTTGCAACCTATCCTATAATTGTTTACTTTGTTAATTTGGAAAGAAAAATAAAGTGTTTTTTTTAGCATTAACCAACTAATCTAGTATACATCCCTTCAAATGTTCACCTTGATGTCTTAAGTCAAAACCTTCTCCATGAAAATTGACATCTAAAATTGTATTTTAATCATGCCATTTCATTAATTACATAATATGTTATATGTCAAATGTAATTGTGTATATGTACAATAAGTGTATTATGTGTCTCTTAATAACCTCAACATGACGATGAGGATGAAAGGTTGTGGATGTGTTGATCTGTATATCCAATATGGTTTATAAGGATTTCATTATTAATACATTGATAAATTTTGATTTAAAAATAAAATTTGATGTAAGAAAACCAAAATGAAACCATATTCCATATGATTTATAAAAATTTAATTATTAATAAATTGATAAATTTTGATTTAAAAAAAAAAATTAATGTAAGAAAAACCAAAATGAAACCATATATATAGGGAATATTTTATATAATTTGTGACATTATACAATAATTACCATCTTTAAGCATCTATCAACCACATTTAGCATGATGTCAAAGTTATGTTAATAGGTTTGTGAGAAAAACCAACAATACTCGTTTCCAAGGGCTCTATGGTATTGACCAAGGTATGCATAATCCTTACTTTTTGTTGGTTATATTTGTTATGGTATAATAAATGCATGCGTGAATATACTTCTCCATAACTACTTAGAATTACTTGACTACTTAGAATTACTTGTTTAGTAGAAGTATTTTTACAAAACTTTTAACCTCTTTTGAATGAAAGTTGCATATTTAGTTTAGAGTAATGCTCTTCCAAAATAAGTTTATAACTACTTAGAATTACTTGTTTAGTAAAAGTATTTTTACAAAACTTTTAACCTCTTTTGAATGAAAGTTGCATATTAACCTAGAGTAATGCTCTTCCAAAATAAGTCTATATTATTTTTATCTTTTTAACTTCTTTTGAATGAAAGTTGCATATTTAACCTAGAGTAATGCTCTTACAAAATAAGTCTATATTATTTTTATTTTTTTGGTACACATAATGGTTGAGATTGTGTTTTAAATATAAATGTTCAAGGTGATGGTTGAGATTGTGTTTTAGATATTAGTATGTGATAGATTTGCTTGCATAATGAATTTGAGATATTGGTGTCATATGTGAGTCTATTTTTATATTGTCACAACTAGTTTTGGGTTGAATGGCTATACCCATCTAATATGGTTAGTAAAATTTTGTCTAATACTAATTTATTTAAAAATATGGAATAAATTGATTATGGCACATTTTTGATTTATCATTGGATGAAGTATGTTACGTAGTGTTTGAATTATATCTATGCTATTCCCACAACACATGTTTGTAAGCTATCATATAACTTTTTTCTTTCTTAATTTGGAAAACAAATCTTTAGACAAATCAAAGATTTAAAGTGCTTTTTAACATTAATAAACCGATCTACTATATAACACCCTTTCAAATTTTACCCATGATGCCACAAGTAAAAAAATTCCATAAAAAATTCCATTTGAAATTGTATCATAATAATCCAATTTCATTAATTTCATAAAATGTTATATGCCAAATGTTTTATCATGTTTAGTTTGAAGAAACATTATAAGGAAACATCATGGTCCACTCCTTTAATTATTTATCTTATAAAAACAATTTTTTATTGAAAATATACACACATGCACAATATGATAACAAACACACTTATAAATTTATACAATTTTTAATACAATTTTTAGATAAGGGTAAAATCATGAAGGTGGGTAACACTTTTGTGAGAATCGGGTCTCCAAAATTCCTAGAGACCTTTTTCGGCCAAACTAATACTTCTTTCAGCCAAAAGTCTATTTTTTTTGGTCGAAGAATGTTTCGGCCGAATCTTTAGACGTCAAATCGAATGGTATCGTGACGACGCCCTCGATTTTCGTGTAACATATTAGCTAGACATATTTTTTTCATTTGGTAACATCTTTTTGGTCGAAATATGTTTCAGCCAAAAACTTACTAGCGGGACAAATTTTTTCATTCGGTACTAATGTTTTGGCCGAAAGATTGTTCGACTGAAACATCTTTCAGCCGAAAGGTTTTTTTGTCTGAAAAAAACTTTTGGTCGAAAAAGGTTTTATATATTGCCCGCACATCGGTCAGTCCATCCTTTTCTGAACTGCTGAGATTCTGGTGCATGAGAGGTTGGCGGTTGCATGAGAGGTTGGTCGCGGCCATTGTTGGTCGTTATTGGTCGTGGCTGCATTCAGTGAGAGTTTGGTGCATGAGAGGTTCCTAATTGATGAGAGTCCGAACTACATGAGATGTTCCGACTTGCATGAGAGGTTGGCTATTGCATGAGAGGTTGTTCGTGGTCGTTGTTGGTCACGGTCGCTGAGAGTTTGGTGTAGGAGAGGTTGGTGGTCGATGAGAGTCTGGTGCAGGAGAGTCTTCCCAGAATTTCTGTACTTCAAGGTATTTTTTTCTATATTCTTTCTTCAAAATGAAGACAACAAAGTTGAAAAATCAAGCTCGTATATTTAATATCATATCATATTTAATATGATATGATATTTAAAATGGATAAAAATTAAGATTTTTATCCACTTTTTCAAATCTTTGCCCACCATTTTTTTCGAGTTAGTGTTGCATCTGTCTCATACTACATTTACAACTCAACTTTCGTAAACTCACACAAATTCAATTGTTTCATTACTCTCATAATTTGCATTTAAATAAGTGTCGTTTTACTCTCTTAGATTGGACTCAAACTAAAAAAATATGGAACCACCTTTGGTATGCCAATAGAGCAAATCACATGTAATTGATGTACGTTCGATATTTATCCTCCCCTGACATGTTTCAAAGATTTACCCACAATTTTTTCTAAGTTAATGTTGCATCCACCTCATACTGCATTTACAGTCTGTACAGTAGAGTAGGAACAACTTTATGCGTCTCCAATGTGAACAATTATAAAGGATTTCTACTATCTGGTTCTGGGAGACTTGGTAATTTCTTGCAGGAAAATTATGAAATCATAAATGGTACATCGATTCCTAACCCATATTTAATTTTACAGTGAATTTGACATTCACATGCCAGACCCCGTGCACCATGTTACATTGAATCGACGTTGGCTAAACGTTCTACCTTTTTGGTTATCATATTCTATTTAAAAAGTTGAAGATAAGGGAAAACTTGGCTATCATATTCTATTTAATTTGAGAAAATTATGTGCCTTGAAGAGCTCACATATTCGGTGGATGGATAGTAGTAATTACTCTGAAAATTCTTGAGAAACATAGACTGCAGTGAGTAGAGTCTGATATGTATAAATCAAACTCATACCACATTTCGTATATACAGTCGCCATAGTTACCACATGGAGTTATAGAGTAATTTTGAGATTTTATATTTTTAAATTGATTTACTTTATTTAACAAATACTGTTCGAACTACATAAAATTTGTCAAATAAATACCAACCATCCCTAAAAATAAAAATATCAAATTTTTAAAAATTCAAAAACAATTTCTATATTATAAAAGTCATTATGTTTTCATTGTGTTATTTTATTTCTATTAGTGTTTCATTTCAAATTTGTGTGACTGTTTATTTTTTATAGAGGTTTGTAGATAGTATGTAAAATGTTCCATCTAGCTTTATTTACGACTCTGGAACTAATTGCTAGACTAGATGATCGTCCAATCCCTCACCTTAGCATATCCCTCACCTCAACATATAAATTAGAAGCAACAACATACAAAACGATCTCAAAGATCTGATCGACAACTTGTCTAACCTTATTCAACTTATTTGGTTTCACAATTCTTGTTGCCTGTACCTACGGTGCTTATACCCATATCAAATCAGTGTAATGATAGAATCCATGTTTATAGAGGTTGAAGTTGTATTAAGCAATGGGATTCGACCTATGTTTGATTATGGATAATATGTTGCTTGTACACCTTACTTACTATGGCTAAATGTTCCTCTATTCCATACACAGAGTAAAGGTTTCAATGTTATTACTAGTATAAGTATAGAGCGCTTGTTATACCCTATTAACTAGTAATCATTGTTGTTATGCGTACTTATTATGGAAAGAGCCAATCAATATTGATACTAATCATATAAAAGGGAATACTAAATAGTTGTAAACCTGTCATAAATAAGAGTATGATCATGATTACTTGCACAACATTCTACACAATATATTGGTTTCACTATTACTCTTTGCTTCTTGGATAGGTGTATACATGTTCCCATAATAATAATATATGTATTATTGTTCTATTACATAGCTCAACTTATGTGGAATATGTCACTAATTACAGTATGTATTCATTATGTAAACATCATACTAAACATTGCAATCACTCTAACCCTTCTACTTAAGCCCATTGATTACTCTGCTTATCTTGTATTTTCCTAATAAAGCCCATACTAATCTAAGCTACTGTGAATCCTATTGATATTCCCTATTAAATATTATAGGTTTGTAGTAGTTTTTACAAAACAACCAAATAAATTTGACATTTATATTTCACTAGCATCACATTATATAACAACAATGGTCATTGTTTTCTTTATTTCTTGTATTCTACTCCATTTATGCATTGTGATGCAAATTGGCATGCATATCACTATCTTATGATGAGGAAACTTGTCTACCTTATTCAACCTATATGGCTTCACAATGATTGTTTCCTGTACTTGCGGTGCTTATACCCATATCAAATCAGTGTAATGATAGACTCCATGTTTACAGAGGTTGAAGCTGTATTAAGAATTGGGATTTGATCTATGCATGATTATGGCTAATATGTTGCTTGTACACCTCACTTACTATGGCTAAATGTTCCTCTATTCCATACATAGAGTAAAGGTTTCAATGCTATTACTAGTATAATTATAGAGCGCTTGTTATACCCAATTAACTAGTAATCACTGTTGTTATGCTTACTTATTATGGAAAGAGACAATCAATATTGATACTAATCATATAAAAGTGAATACTAGATAGTTGTAAACCTGTCATAAATAAGAGTATGATCGTTATTACTTGCACAACATTCTACACAATACATTGGTTTCACTATTACTCTCCGCTTCTTGGATAGGTGTATAAGTGTTTCCATAATAATCATATATGTATTATTGTTCTATTACATAGCTCAACTTATGTGGAATATGTCACTAATTACAGTATGTATTCATTACGTAAACATCATACTAAGCATTACAGTCACTATAACCCTTCTACTTAAACCCATTGATTACTCTGCTTATCTTGTATCTGCCTAATAAATCCCATACTAATCTAATCTACTGTGAACCCTATTGATACCAATAAAGAAATTTTATGTTATTTTCCCTTGTTTCAATTTTATTAGATGCATTTATTAAAGTTCTTTAAGTAATTTGCAAGTTCATATATCCTATATCTCAATATTATATAAGGTACTAGTTAAATTAGCTTTCCTTCATATTGCATCACCATCTAGGTTTATAACCTTGGCTTAGAACCATAGGTTTAGGAGTTTGATGGTGGTGGAAAAATTTG
>SNQJ01S0018216.1:242911-253413 GCA_010110895.2 Picea sitchensis
TTTGCAAGTTCATATATCCTATATCTCAATATTATATAAGGTACTAGTTAAATTAGCTTTCCTTCATATTGCATCACCATCTAGGTTTATAACCTTGGCTTAGAACCATAGGTTTAGGAGTTTGATGGTGGTGGAAAAATTTGTTCCCTAGGTGAGGGATAACAAGTACAAAACATATTAGTTTTTACTCATTATTTTTTTCCAGCCCTAGTCTCATACTATATTTTACCGATTATTCTTAAAGAGTGGGACAAAAGCATTGTCCTATGCTTTGGTACACTAAGGATGAGTATCCTTATCCAATATATACCACAACAAGTTCACTTTGGTAGGAATCTTAAATAATTTAAATAACTCTTTAATAAACATTATAAAAAAATTACCTTCTACATGTTACATGTATAGATTATCTTATAAAATACCTTCTACAATTTACAAATAGATATAGATTATCTTATAAAATACCTTCTACAATTTACACATAGATATAGATTATCTTCTACATGTTACATTTTTTTATATTTAAATATTTTCGTGTTCATTATATATAACATCATAGTAAAAAAAATAGTTGTTAGTTTTTTCAATATATGTCTTTGATTCTCTGAAGTGGTTATAAATGCTTAAATTCCTTCAAGTTGTTTTATAAATTATATTTCTATTTTATGTTTCTATGACTTATGAAATTTCATATTCATGGATTTTCAAAGGATATCTAGATTGAGGCGAGATGTCGAGACAAGAGTCTCCAAAAAATCCTCACAAATGATCTAGGATATTCAATTAAGGATTAAGAGGAACTCCTTCTTTGACTCAGACTCCGAGGATGTCGGAGACCCATATCTCAGCAAGGCATGGAAACTTGGGAGGGGCAACTAGTAGTGACCAAAGACAATCTAGTCAAAGGAGGAGATTATCAAATGAATCTGTGAATAGATCATCTAGAGAATGTGCTCAAAATAGTGTTATGGATGCAACTTTCTTAGATATGTTGGACATTAATATTCCAACACCAGAGAATGTAGGGAATACATCACGACAAGAAAATACGTTCGGTAATTTTTTTGATTTTGTTTTTGTGTATTTGTGTATTAAATGTTGTAATTAGTTTCAAATGTGTATGTGTAGAGGATGAGTTTATTGCGAGAGAAGATAATGAAAGAGAGAGTGGTTATCATGAATACTCCAATGTTGGTGAAGAGGGTGAAGGTGGATTCATGGGGCGTTATCAAGAAACAAAATATTACACACCTATGTCCACCTATACCTCATATGTTGGTGATGATATTCCTTGGGAAGTGTATACTAAAGCGATGACCCTTGAACGATGCTCATGTGTTAAAAACATGTTGCATAATGATTTGAGGTGCTTAGATCTCCCTCGAGAGAGTAAGCAAATCTTGGAGATTGTTTTGCATTCATTGCAGAACTTTATGGATGCATATCAAAAGATGGGGCCAACGACTCATAGGTTTATCGATTTTATGAGGAGACTAAAGTCAGAGGTGATGGGCTCCGATAAATGAGAAGTAATAAAAAATAGAGTTTCAAAAGAAGATTCAATTTCTATGTTCAATTTCAAAGAGGGGACAAAGCGAAAGATGTTGAAGGTGCAATATTTTAAGCATCCCAACATAGTAGGACACCTTTATAATAGATTTTTGGCAACGTATGGGAAGTTTCCATGGAATGATGAGGTTCCACATTAATTTTCTAGACTCTTTTATGCAGATTTTTTCATGGGCATGCTCTCTGATTATACTAGCCTATCGTCTAGTTATTATGGGGTTGGTAAATGATGAACATATGATCTAAAAGGGGAATACCGAAACACAACATTGCAGAGGCCTCCATGACCTTTGGTATCTCATCCAACATCGGCATTTGCCTCACATTCAGAGATGCGAGCTACATCAAATGTTGGAAAGGAGGCCTAGAATGCAATCGGACAAAATTTAGAATCAATTTTTTATGGTGTTGATGTTGGTTTGAACCGTCAGAGAGTTGAAGCCAATTCTCATGTCAATTTTGTTTACAAAATAGATGAGGAGATAGATTCCATGTCCATAGAGGATATACAAGAGTATACAAAATGTTTTCATAATAGTTTGAAGGAGTTAATTCAAAATGATGAACCAAACACTGGATTGGTATGTGTTATAGTTAGTAAAATTTTCATGCATTTGAGGATAGTTTTCTTGTAGTTCTAGATACATATCATTGTGTATTTAAAAATAATTGGGTTGTTATCATCATTCATTGTAGTTTGGTCATTTGTTAAATGAATCTCTAGTAAATAGGGGACTTGATTCATTGAGCTTAAATTTGGAAGGGTTGAATCAGGTATGTGTTTAAAAATATCCACTTTAGTGTTGGAGTTACTTCACACACACCTAGGATTTATTTTTCCTAAGGTTTTTCCTTGTTTATTAGTCATAATTAGTCATTATCCAGTCTCCTATATTTTAGAGGAGAATATTCCACCTGGAGAACATTCTCTTTCAGTTGACACTTCAGTTTGACTAGTTGAGTTGAGTCTAGATGTTGCATCGGTTTTGTAACCATACAACATTGGGATCATCACCATGTTAATGCGCACTTGCCTTGGGATAATCACCAGACTGGTGCATTACTCTTGATTCCTTGATATACTTCCCACTTCACTTTGTTCAGTCAGTTAACTGAAGACTAGTTGACTAGTTAACTCAGCTAGGTGGCAGTTCACTCTCGTAACTTCCTGAGAGACTAGACTAGGTGGTCGTTCACTCCCGTAACTGCTGGTGTGTGTACAGATCACTCTAGAACACCACTATGGTGCATTGGTTCTCCTCAAGTGTGCATTCATTGATTTATACAGAGTATATCATGTGTAAATTATTCATTATTCATTACGGTTAATGAGAATTCTTCCATTCGTTCTCTCTTTATTATTATTTCTCAATTTCTCTCCGCAAATGTGTGTGGTATTTTCTAGCTAGATATATTATGTACAGGCTCAAAAAATTTACATGGTATCAGAGCCGACGGACTGCTAAGAAAAAGCTACACCAATTTTTTTTGCAGGCACAAAATATTGAAGACAACGGAAAGATGGATTTCCAAAAATAATTGTTTCTTACACCTTACAACTACTTTGCATGGAAGGAGAAAATATCCATACATCTCTGAACTAGAGGATTGTATAGATTAACCTTGAATACAGATACAGAACCGACATCAGCAATAGAAAAATCCAAGTACTTAAATCGAATGGATGAAGCACTCAAAACAATTTGTAGTCTTATTTCTCTCGATCTCCTTTTTCACATATCTTCCTGTAAGACTCCCAATGAAGCCTAGACCACCTTGGAAGGGATCTTTGGAAAATAGGATGATGTTGGCCCTTGGCCAAGTTTTGGGAGATTCTTGGTCATGTTGACCTATTTTGGGACTTCGACAACTTGTCGAAGGAGGAGCAGGAGACGAAGCGGAGATCACGGGATCTTAGCCCCTTTTTGGGTTTTTTGGATTGGGATGTCGGCCCACAGGTTTACCCATGTTTAGGCCTATTTTGTAATATATAAGTAGATGCTTAGGCTAGATAGAAGTGTGGTGCATCTATGTGATGTGAATGTATGCTAAGTGCAAGTAGAGTCTGTAAGTGCTTTGTGCATGACTGTAAGAGACTTGCAGAGCTAAGTGTAGGTCCTTGTAGCAGATTGTGGAAGGCTTAGTGTTGTAACACAAGGAAGAAGGATCTAGCGAGCTGCGCAGATCTTTTGTCCTGTGCGGAGTAAGGGTTTTGAGGCTCTGTGCTTGTAACTGATTGACTGAAGATAATAAAGGAGAAGATTTGGTGGACGTAGCCCCAGGGTGGGGGTGAACCACGTAAACACTGTGTTATGCTGCTTGGTGCTTTGTCTTAATGTGTTCACATGTTATTTGCTAAGTGATTTGATGTATTTAGATAGATCTGCTTATTCTTTGTGCTTCTTATATGTGAGAATGTTAGATCTGATCTATATGGCTATGCTTAGTGCTTGATTTGCTCGATATGATATATTTACCTATGCTAAGTGCTTAAATACGTTAGATTAGTGTGAATGTTGTGAAGCTTTGTTTTATCAACGAAGTGGATATTGATTTCATATTGAGGAACTGATGGTGCTAAGTGATTTATTAAGTATTATAATCACAGATCTGTGTCCCAGCTAAGGTTGCAGACACCTGAGTCTCACAATCACCCCTGCCTCTACCTCAGGTGAGACTTCATATGATTCGCAGGTGTTGTCGAAAGGGCCGATAGTTAGGGATTTGTTGGTGTGTTGTTGTAGCATTGAACCCTAAGTTTTCCCCTGTGCCAACAACTGGTTCTATTGCCGAGACCTGAAACTGTGATTGTTGGGAACTGAGAAAGAAGAAGCTTTGTGGAAAGATTCGACCTGAGATTGTGAAAGCTCTGTGCGTAGATCTTTTCCCTAGTGCGCAACATCTTACTCAATTTATAAATCTCCATGATAAAGAAAGAAGCCCTATCTGAAGAAAGGAGTTCAGATCTGAAGGAAAGAAGAAAGATCTGAAAGCTTTGTGCTCTAAGAAAGGAAAAAGTGAGAATTTTTTATTAAAAGATGTAAGATATGCAAGCTCTGTGCTCTGATAAAAGGTAAGAATAAATAAAAGTTTTAGATCTGGAAGCTTTGTTCTCTATAGAAGTAATATAAGTGGAAACTTTTGTTTCTAAAGTATGGATCTAGGTATGTTTGATAGGTTCTATCCTAGCTTGAAAACTAGGGCACTAATAGATGAAAGAAGGCTTGATATGAGTAGATCTGATAAGAATAGTGAAAGATATGTTATACCTATGCATAGAAAGAATGTTTGGACTAACAAATGGATGCAGGATCCTATAAATATTTTTTTGTAGGTCAACTACCATGATCCTTGCGCAGTACCAGAAAGGTCGGGGATCATTTAAAATAAAGAGAGGATTAACTCTTCGTTATAGTTGCAAAAGATCGGGACATCTTGCTAAGGAATGCCATGGGAAAATACCTGGTTGTCTTTGTTGTAAAGCTATGGACCATGAAGTGTTAGATTGCCCTAGAATGACTGCTAAGATGGAAGAAATGAATCTGAATAGAGGAAACCCTAAGGAAGATCCAAAAATGGCAGAACCCCAGAAAGAATCAGAGAAATTATTGCTGCAAATAAATGTAACCCTGAATGACCATCGACATGTCAGACTATCAGAGATCTTCAAGGAAAAAGAATGCATTGAAGTAAGAATAGGAGACTTTGACATTCACTATGTTTTGGATGAAGAAACACAAGTGAATATCATAACAGAAAGAACTTGGGAAGCCATAGGGAAGCCTTCTATGATCCCTTCATTAGGAGGAATAAGACTATTCAGAGGAAAGCTAATAAACCAATGTGAGAAGCTCACTCGCATACCTATGAATGCTAATGGAACTTCAACATAAGAAGATTTTGAGATTATTAAATTTATTGAAGACAATGCCCCATTTACCATGTTACTAGGAAAACCTTGGATTGATAGAGATCAAGCCAGATGAAAAGAAGAAGAAGAAGTTTTGGAATAGAAGAAACAAGAGTTAAAAGATTTCATGACCAGAAGGATCACACACTTGATTGAAGAACAGGAGAGCAGATCGAAGCTATTTAACACTAGAAACCCAGATGTCGATGTTGCAAGAACATTAGAAGACCCACAGAAGACCGAAGTACCTATCCTAGACAAAGACAAAGTATTATCCAGGAATCCTAGGGAAGAATCTCAACAACGCGAAGTGACTATGACCAAAGAAGATAAGAATTAGAATGGAAAAATGAATACCGAGACGAAGCTCACTAGAAAATAGGATAGAAAGTTAAGTAGAAAGAGAGATAAGATCAAAAAGTTGCAGAAGGTTCGAAAGGGAATTTGGCAGACGAAAAAATTGCAAAATGGGAACTTCGTCGGGATATTAGAACAACGACACATGGCACTTCGCCATGACGAAGAAATATAGTCGTTGGGGACATTATAACCATTCAATCAATGCTCCGAACGGGCAGAAATCAAATTATGGTTCATCATCAGACCATTGGAAAGCGCCATAATGGACCGAACAAGAGTTAATAGAGGCTCATACCCATTGCAAGCGAACCGTTGTCAAGTTCCCTATTTATCCCTCCGCGCCACGCACCAAGAACACTTTTTCCAATTGAGAATTCAGTCTCGTAGAATAAGCTGAGTTTATACAGTGATCACACCATTCTTTCTCTCTATCTCATTACTGTGTCTAAGTTGTTCCCCAAACCCACAATTTCTCACCCCGAGTGTGTATGTCGGAAGAATCGAGTGCCGAAGAGAAAGCTGTTGAAGAAGTTTTGATCAAATTGATGATTGAGAGATTCATGTCGATGTTTGAAGGTATCCAGGCTTCATCCACAAGAAAAATGCAAGCATCTCCGTCCACTGCTCGAGCCAGACCATCCCGGCCAGCCGATGAAAAGCGAACCAAGCACAGAGACAATCTCGCAAATGCTAAGTTGATTATGAGCATTTTACCTGCCTATCTACCACCTCTAAGTGGCGCAATCAATTGAGACAGTGTGCCCAGAGAATTTGAGTACACTTTGGTCACTGCATACCTCCTGAAAGGGATACACACAGTTCACGCAAACCAAGAAAAGATTCCAGTGTTGAAGTTTAGCGACTTCAACCTCAGTGATAGGAAGGTCTACGACATGCTCACCCCACATAAGTACCTGACTAGAATAAAGGGAAAGAATTCAAATATAGTTCTCCATTCATGGACTATGAACCTCGCGCAGTCCACACTGCTCAATGTCATGAAGATTCCTCACTTCGGAAGGTAGCAAGAAGTGAATGCATGCGTCAAGTTGTTGCTGTACTATTACCATGGTAGATACTTGTGGTTAAACAGTTGTATAACAGTGGATCCGACATTGATAAATCGAATCACTGGCTTAGCATGCAAGGAACCGACCTACAAGATTTATATCCTCGAAAATCCATAGACCACGCTCTCACACAAAGAATCAAGGATACTTACGGAGATGTCGAGAAGGGAATCCGAGGCTACAAGGTAGCTTCTATCAAGAGCGATGCAGTGCACCTTTCCTGTCAGATGATCGTAGGAAAGCTAGTCTGCAAGAACCGACCAACCCAAGTGATTGGTTTTGTAGTCGACCTTGCAGGAAAGTACGCAGAGGGCCTACAAATGAATTGGGCGAAGTACCTCTTGAACCAGTTGGAACTGGACTGCAGGGAAGCGTAAGATCAAGGATATGATTTCCACTTTAGCTGGATTCTATTCCTGATCGCTTTCATCACATGGGAGATGCCATAAGGTGTGACCTTCCTAGACATTGAGCCCTTTGAACCTCTAGCAACGAAGTTCAATAAACTGTGGTATTCCAGTGACATGAACAAGAAATGGTAGTCAAATGCCGTATTCCACACATATTACAACTAGCTGAAAACAACCATCCAGTCCAAGCCTCACATCACGCCAAATACTCTCCACAGGTTTTGACCTTTAATGAAATTTAGCACAAACCACCATTACATTTATATTTCAGCGCGCACTGACGAGCACAAGAAGCAACTTCAATCTTACTACAAGTTGACAAAGGAGGACTTGGAGGATATCACCAAAGACTGGTCGGTGAACCTCCTCATTCCAGTAGACCTTGCGGAGATATCCAATATTGACAGTCCAGAAGTAGTGCATGATACACCTAGACCCAACAAGACAAAGAAAAATGAAGAAGACCAAGATGTAAGTGGTACCTCAACAAAGACTGCTTCCATCTCACCTAAGTAAGGAGGTGATGGCAGAGAGATAGATGGCGCAGAATTTGAACAGAAGAAAGGCGAGGTTACCCTTCCTAGAGACGAGGAGGATCCCTCGAAGAAAAGGAAGGTTTCCCCCTGAATCCTTCTTCGCAGAAGAAATCGAAAGCCTCTATGACCAAAATGCAGACTACCCTCACCTCAGATGACTTCGATTTCATTGTAGCAGCCCTGAATGATGCTTTGCTGGAGATAGCAGAGAAGAAAGAGGCTAAGCAGGAGGAGATATACAATTGAATTAAGGTTCAACTTCAAGGGGTGCAACAGGCACTACAATCCATTTGTGCAGTTTCCACTGCACCTTTTCCATTGGAAACACCAGAACTGGGAGATGAGTCATCTCAACTCCACTGAATTTCTGATACAGTCGAAGCTCGCCTTCAACAAAAACAGGAGGAAATGGCGCAGGCCACCCAGGCCTCAGCTCAAGTATAGGGAGACCTTTTAGAGCAACACAGTACTACAGAACGAGAAAATATTTCTCTCCAAGCAAAGTGGGATGAAGAAAAATTATAGCTATAGAAAGAAAAGGAACAGTTACTCGTGGAACAACTTGAAGTAAAGGAAAGGGTCAACAGAACACTTCACTCTATGACAGTTGTAGAAGTAAAGGCCGAAGAGAGAATCCCACAGCAGGTGGCACAACTTGAAGAAGTGATTCAACAACTACAACAATGCATAGTAGATTTGGAGCTACGCACAGTGCCCGATACCCCGCAAGACGTAAGAGACCTAAGGGAAGAAACTGCCTACAATGCAGTTAACAAACTAAAAGATATTTCCTTGGAATGCAAGTAGCTGAGTAATCGCAGTGCCCAAACATATGAGAAGCTCGTTGAGAATCCGGAATTGCAGGCATTGGAGTTGCAACTCCAGGAAGCGAAGCAACACACAGACACACTACAAGCATAGTTGAAGGCCCTATCAGCTGTAGATAGAATGAAGATATCTTAAGAGCAAAGCACTGCCCAACAACAGATCCATACAATCCAAAGCAAATTTATGGAAGTAACTCAATGGCTCCAAACTGTGCAAGATAAGGCATGCCAATTGTTCACAGAGGTTGAAAGCCAAGGAGTAGAGATAGAACAATTGTCACTTGTTGGCACAGGGGCAGACCCAGGGTTTAACTCTCAAGAGAGCACCAACAAAACCCTAACTACCCGCCCTTTCGAAAATACATGCGAAGCAGATGAAGTCTCACCCGAGGTAGAGGCAGGGGTGGTTGTAGGACTCATATGTCTGCAACCTTAGCTGGGACACTGATATGTGATTATATCTTTTACAGGGCACTTAGCATAGATCCTTCATCAATATTTAACCTGTCTGGTACTTCGCAGATATCACAGAGCATCGCAGTGAATACTTGTACTAAAGAGGATTCAATACTTAGCCACAGAAATATAGGTTAGATTCAACAGATCAAGCACTAAGCATCTTATATATTAGATCTAATGTTCATTCATATATCATCAGCACATAGCATAACTATATCTACTTAATCACATTAAGGACTTAGCCAAGAAAGAGATAAACACATTATATTGAAGCACAAAGCACTATACACATAGTTACCGTGGTTCACCCCCACCCCGGGGCTACGTCCACAAAGTCTTCTTTATATTATCTCAGTCAAGTAGTTACAACATAGAGATTCAATGACCCTTACTTCTCACAGGACAGAAGATCTGCACATCTCACTAGATCCTTCTTCCTTGCTCTTCATCACAAGACTACAACAACTTGCACTTAGCTTTCCGATCTCATGCACAGAGCACTCTAAGATACATCTGATCACACAGATCCAGTTACTAGCACTAAGATTTTAGTTATACATCACATAGATGTACTACATTACTATCATTCTCCTTTATTTACATTGCCTATTTCTAGATTACAAAATGGGCCTAAGCATGGGTAAACCCATGGGCCGACATCCCTTTCCCGTTACATCAACCCAAATCCCTAAAATGGACCCAAAAATAGGTCTTTCTTCCTTAATTTCCGCTTCGCGTTGTGCTCCTTCCTTGGCAAGCTGTCGCAGTCCCAAAAGTGGTCAAATATGATCAAGTATTCTTCAAAAGTTGGTCAAGGGCCAACAGGCCCCCAAAACTCACCTGTGACTTGTCCCAAGTCACTAAGGTCTGACCAATTCCACTTCAAACACCTTGAGCTTGGCTCGAGCTGCTTCAACCTGCTGCAGTGTGACAATCTCTTGTTCAGTAAATCCCTGGATTACTATGTCATTGAGTGGTCCTTCCAGGTGTTGTTCTGCAATGATGACACCCTATTCGAGTTCATATCCCTGGCTTTCAAGTTCGGTGAATAGTTGGCATGCCTTCTTTTGGAGTGGTTGCAGTCGTTGAGATACTTCCATTACTTTACTTTGTAGCATGTGTACTTATTGTTGGGCTGTGCGTTGTTCTACGAACCTCTTCATTCTTTTGACTGGGGTCACAGACTTCAGCTACGCTTGTAGCACATCTGCATGCTGCTTTGCTTCTTGGAGCTGTGCCTCCAATGTCTGCAATTATGGATTCTCTGCGAGGGTTTTATAAGTATGGGCACTTCTAGTGCTTAGCTGCCTACATTCTGAAGCCAAGATTTTTAATCGGTCGACTGTTCTTCGAGCAGTGGC
>SNQJ01S0018216.1:260920-279619 GCA_010110895.2 Picea sitchensis
GTGAGAGAAAGAAGAGAAAGTTACAATGGGTTTGCTATAGGTTGTATCCCTTCATATGTTGGATAATAATAAAGGAAGGACCTAGGAATTTCTCTAGTGGACGTAGCCCATACTGGGTGAACCATGTAAATCTGTGTCTCTATTGTATTGTGTATCTTCTGTGTTTTGTTTCCGCATTTGTTTTATTTTATTGCTCCACGGTCCTGTTTTTCTAACAAAACCCACAGGTCGACATCCCTTTCCCGTTACATCAACCCAAAACCCTAAAATGGACCCAAAAATAGGTCTTGGTTCCTTAATTTCTACTTCACGTTGCGGTCCTTCCTTGGAAAGCTGCCACAGTCCCAAAAGTGGTCAAATATGACCAAGTATTCTTCAAAACTTGGTCAAGGGCCAACATCACTACAACAAAACAATGCCTAGAAGGGCCAGTGAATGACACAGTGATCCAGGAGTTCGTCGAGTAAGAGACCATATCAAAGTAGCAAGTCGAAGCAGCTCGAGCCAAACTCGAGGCGTTCGAAGAAGAACTGATCAGACCAGAGTGACTCGGGATGAGTCACGGGTGAGTGTCTGGGGCATGTTGGCCCTTGACCAAGTTTTGGGAGATTCTTAGTCATGTTGACCTATTTTGGGACTTCGACAACCTGTTGAAGGAGGAGTGGAAGATGAAGCGGAGATCACGGGATCTCGACCCCTTTTTGGGTTTTTGGGATTATGTAATGGGATTGGGATGTCGACCCATGGGTTTACCCATGTTTAGGCCTATTTTGTAATATATAAATAGATGCTTAAGCTAGATAGAAGTGTAGTGCATCTATGTGATGTGAATGTATGCTAAGTGCAAGTAGAGTCTGTAAGTGCTTTGTGCATGACTGTAAGATACTTGCAGAGCTAAGTGCATGTCCTTGTAGCAAATTGTGGAAGGCTTAGTGTTGTAATGCAAGGAAGAAGGATCTAGCGAGATGCGCAGATCTTCTGTCTTGTGCAGAGTAAGGGTTTTGAGGCTCTTTGCTCGTAACTAATTGACTGAAGACAATAAAGGAGAAGATTTGGTGGACGTAGCCCCAGGGTGGGGGTGAACCACGTAAACATTGTGTTATGCTACTTGGTGCTTTGTCTTGATGTGTTCACATGTTATTTTCTAAGTGCTTTGATGTATTTAGATAGATCTTCTTATTCTTTGTGCTTATTATATGTGAGAATGTTAGATTTGATCTATATGTCTATGCTTAGTGCTTGATTTGCTCGATATGATATATTTATTTACCTATGCTAAGTACTTAAATACATTAGATTAGTGTGAATTCTGTGAAAATTTGTTTTATCTGCGAAGTGGATATTGATTGCATATTGAGGAACTGACGGTGCTAAGTGCTTTATTAAGTATTATAATCACAGATCTGTGTCCCAGCTAAGGTTGCAGACACTTGAGTCTCACAATCACCCCTGCCTCTACCTCAGGTGAGACTTCATCTGCTTCGCAGGTGTTTCCAAAAGGGCCGATAGTTAGGGCTTTGTTGGTGCATTGTTGTAGCGTTGAACCCTGGGTCTGCCCCTGTGCCAACAAATGGTTCCATTGTCAGGACCTAAAACTGTGATTGATGGGACCTGACAAAGAAGACGCTTTGTGAAAAGATTCGACCTAATATTGTGAAAGCTCTGTGCCTAGATTTGTGCCCTAGTGTGTAGCATCCTACTCGATTTATAAACATCTGTGCTAAAGAAAGAAGCCCGATCTTAAGAAAGGAGGCTGGATTTGAAGGAAAGAAGAAAGATCTGAAAGCTTTGTGCTATAAGAAAGGAAAAAGTGAGAGTTTTTTATTAAACGAGGAAAGATCTACAAGCTCCGTGCTCTGATAAAAGGTCAGAATAGTTAAAAGTTTTAGATCTAGAAGCTTTATGCTCTATAGAAGTAAGATAAGTGGAAATTTTTGTTTCTAAAGTATGGATCTAGGTATGTTTGATAGTTTCTGTCCTATCTTGAAAACTAGGGCACTAATAGATGATAGAAGGCTTGATATGAGTAGATCTGATAAGAATAGTGAAAGATATGTTATACCTATGCATAGAAAGAATGTTTGGACTAACAAATGGATGAAGGATCCTAGAAATATTTTTGTACAGCTTAGCTACCATGATTCTAGTGTGCAGTACCAAAAAGGTTGAGCATCATTTAAAAGAAAGAGAGGATTAACCCTCTATTATAGTTGCAGAAGACCAGGACATCTTGCTAAGGAATTCCCTGAGAAAATACCTGGTTGTCTTTGTTGTAATGATATGGACCATGAAGTGTTAGATTTCGCTAGAATGACTGCTAAGCTAGAAGAAATGAATCTGAATAAAGGAAACCCTAAGGCAGATCTAGAAATGGTAGAACCCCAGAAACAATCAGAGAAATTATCCCTGCAAATAAACAAAACCCCGAATGACCATCGACATGTCAGACTATCAGAGACATTCAAGGAAAAAGAATGCATTGAAGTAAGAATATGAGACTTTGACATTGATTGTGTTCTAGATGAAGAAATACAGGTGAATATCATGACAGAAAGAACTTGGGAATCCATAGGGAATCCTTCTATGATCCCTTCATTAGGAGGAATAGGACTATTTAGAGGAAAGTTGATAAACCTATGTGGGAAGCTCGCTCGCATACCTATGAACGCTAACGGAACTTCAACATAAGAAGATTTTGAGATTATTAAATTCATTGAAGACAACGCCCCATTTACCATGTTACTAGGAAAACCTTGGATTGATAGAGATCAAGCTAGATGAAAAGAAGAAGAAGTTTTGGAACAGAAGAAACAATAGTTAAAAGATTTCATGACTAGAAGGATCACACACTTGATTGAAGAATAGGAGAGCAGATCGAAGCTATTTAACACTAGAAACCCAGATGTTGAAGCAACAAGAACATTATAAGACCCACAGAAGACCGAAGTACCTACCCTAGACAAAGACAAAGTATTATCCAAGAATCCTAGGGAATAATCTCAACAACGCGAAGTGACTATGACCAAAGAAGATAAGAATCAGAATGGAAAAAGGAATACCGAGACAAAGCTCACTGGAAAAAAGGATAGAAAGTTAAGTAAGAAGAGATATAAGATCAAAAAGTTGCAGAAGGTTCCAAAGGGAATTTGGTAGATGGAAAAATTGCAAAATGGGAGCCTCACCGGGATATCAGAACGATGACACATGACACTTCGCCATGATGAAGAAATATAGCCATTGTGTACATTCTAACCATTCGATCGATGCTCCGAAAGGGTAGAAAGGAAATTATGGTTCGTCATCAGACCGTTGGACTACGCCATAATGGACCGAACAAGAGTTAATGGAGGCTCATACCCGTTGCAAGGGAACCGTTGTCAAGTTCCCTATTTATCCCGTCGCGCCATGCACCGAGAACACTTTTGCCAATTGCGAATTTGAGCCCGCAGACTAAGCCGAGTTTATACAGTGATCATCGCACTCTTTCTCTCTATCTCAGTATTGTTTTTTAATTTTTTCCCCGAACCCACGATTTCTCACCCTGAGTGCATATGTCGGAAGAATTGAATGTCACAGAGAAAGTTGTTGAAGAAGTTTTGATTGACTTGATGACTGAGAGAGTCATGTCGATGTTTGAAGGTATCCAGGCTTCATCCACAAGAATAGTGAAAGCGTCTCTGTCCACTTCTCAAGCCAGGCTATCCAATGAAAAGAGAACTAAGTACAGTGACGATCTCGTGAATACTAAGTTTATTCCAAGGATTTTACCCGCCTATCTACCAGCTCTGAGCGGCGCAATCAATCGAGATAGTGTGCCTAGAGAATTTGAGTATGCTTTGGTCACTATGTATCTCCTGAAAGGGATATGCGCAGTTCACGTAGACCAAGAAAAGATTGCAGTGTTGAAGTTTAGTGACTTCAACCTCGGCGACAGGAAGGTCTACAACATGCTCGCTCCACATAAGTACCTGATCAGAATAAAGGGAAAGAATTTGAAGATAGTTCCCCAGTCATGGACTATGAACCTCACGCAGTCCACACTACTCAATGTCATGAAGATTCCTCACTTCAGAAGGCACTAAGAAGTGAATGCATGCATCAAGTTTCTTTTGTCCTATTACCATGGTGAATACTTGTAGTTAAACAGTTGTATAATAGTGGATCCAACGTTGATAAATCGAATCACCAGGCTTAGCATGCAAGGACCCGACCCACATAATTTCTATCTTAGAAAATCCATGGACCACGCTCTCACACAAAGGATCAAGGACACTTACGAAGATGTCAAGAAGGGAATGTGAGGCTACAAGGTAGCTTCTATCAAGAGTGGCGTAGTGCGCCTTGCCTGTCAGCTGATTGTAGGAAAGATAGTCCGCAAGAACTGACCCACCCAAGTGACTGGTTTTGTAGTCGACCTCACAGGAAAGTGCGCGGAGAGCCTACAAATGAATTGGGTGAAGTACCTCTTGAACCAGTTGGAACTGGACTGCAGGGAAGCACAATATCAAGGATATGAGTTCCACTTCAGCTGGCTTCTAATCCTGATCGCTTTCATCGCATGGGAGATGCCAGAAGATGCGACCTTCCGGGACATCGAGCCCTTTGAACCTCTGGATGTGAAGTTAAATACACTTTGGTATTCCAGTGACATGAACAAGCAATGGCAGTCAAATGTCATATTCCACACATATTACAGCTAGCTGAAGACAACCATCTAGTCTGAGCCTCACATCATGCCAAATACTCTCCATAGGTTTTGGCCTTTAATGAAATTTAGCGTAGACTGCCATTTCATTTATATTTCAGCGCATGCTGACGAGCATAAGAAGCAACTTCAATCTTACTACAAGTTGACAGAGGAGGAATTGGAGGAGATCACCAAATACTGGTCGGTGGACCTCCTCATTCCAGCAGACCTTGCAAAGATATCCGATATTGATAGTCCAGAAGCAACGCATGATACAACTAGACCCAGCAAGACAAAGAAAAATGAAGAATCCCAAGATGTAAGTAGTACCTCAGTGAAGAATACTTCCATCTCACCTGAGCAAGGAGGTGATGGTAGAGAGATACATGGCGCAAAAGTTGAACAAAAGAAAGGTGAGTTTACACCGCCTAGAGAAGAGGAGGATCCCTCGAAGAAAAGGAAGGTTTCTGCCTGAAGCCTTCTTCCCAGAAGAAATTGAAAGCCTCTATAACCGAAATGCAGACTACCCTCACCTCAGATGACTTCGATTTCATTGTAGTAGCCCTGAACGATGCTTCGCTGGAGATAGCAGAGAAACAAGAGGCTAAGTAGGAGGAGATATAAAATCTAATTAAGGTTGAACTTCAAGGGGTGCAACATGCACTACAGTCCAGCCATGTAGTTTCCATTGCGCCTCTACCATTGGAAACACCAGAACTGGGAGATGAGTCATCTCAACTCCACCGAATTGTTGATACATTCGAAGCTTTCCTTTGATAAGAACAGGAGGAAACAACGCAAGACACCCAGGATTTAGCACAAGTACAGGGAGACCTTTTAGAGCATTGTAGTACTACAGAACGAGAAAAGATTGCTCTCCAAGAAAAGTGGGATGAAGAAAAAGTTATGGAAGTAAATCCATGGCTCCATACTGTGCAAGATAAGGCATACCAATTGTTCACAGAGGTTGAAAGTCGAGGAGTAGAGCTAGAACAAGTTGTCACTACAACAGAATAATGCCTAGAAAGGCTAGTGAATGACGCAGTGATCCAGAAGTTCATCGAGCAAGAGGCACTAATAGATGAAAGAAGGCTTGATATGAGTAGATCTGATAAGAATATTGAAAGATATTTTATACCTATGCATAGAAAGAATGTTTGCACTAGAACACTAATAGATGAAAATAACAGTGCACTAATAGATGAAAAGAACAATGCAAGCGTCTACGTCCACTGCTCGAGCCGGACCATCCCAACCAGCCGATGAAAAATGAACCAAGCACAGAGACGATCTCACAAATACTAAGTTGATTCCGAGCATTTTACCTGCCTATCTACCAGCTCTGAGCGACGAATCAATCGAGATAGTGTGCCCAGAGAATTTGAGTATGGTTTGGTCACTAGGGCACTAATAGATGGAAAGAACAATGCAAGCGTCTCCGTTCACTGCTCGAGCCAAACCATCCCAGCTAGCCGATGAAAAGAGAACCAAGCATAGAGATGATCTCACAAATGCTAAGTTGATTCCGAGCATTTTACCCACCTATCTACCACCTCTGAGCAGTGCAATCCATCGAGACAGTGTGCCCAAAGAAGTTGAGTACGCTTTGGTCGCTGCTTACCTCCTAAAAGGGATATGCACAATTTGCGTAGACCAATAAAATATTGTAGTGTTGAAGTTTAGCGACTTCAACCTCGACGATAGGAAGGTCTACAACATGCTTGCCCCACATAAGTACCTGACTAGAAAAAAGGGAAAGAATTTGAAGATAGTTCTCCAGTCATGGACTATGAACCCCGCCTAGTCCACACTGCTCAATGTCATGAAGATTCCTCACTTCAAAAGGCACCAAGAAGTGAATGCATGTGTCAAGCTGTTGCTGTTCTATTACCATGGTGGATACTTGTGGTTAAACAATTGTATAACAGTGGATCTGACGTTGATAAATCAAATCACCGGGCTTAGCATGCAAGGACCCGACCCACAAGATTTATATCTTGGAAAATCCATAGACCACACTCACACAAAAAGGATCAAGGACACTTACAGAGATGTCAAGAAGGGAACGCGAGGCTACAAGGTAGCTTCTATCAAGAGTGACGTAGTGCACCTTGCCTGTCAGCTGATCGCAGGAAAGATAGTCCACAAGAACCGAACCACCCAAGTGACTGGTTTTGTAGTCGACCTCGCAGGAAAGTGTGCAAAGGGCCTACAAATGAATTAGTCGAAGTACCTCTTGAACCAGTTCGAACTGGACTACAGGGAAGCACAAGATCAAGGATATGAGTTCCACTTAAGCGGGATTCTAATCCCGATTGCTTTCATCGCATGGGAGATGCCAGAAGGTGCGACCTTCTCGGACATCGAGCCCTTTGAACCTCTGGCCGTGAAGTTCAATACACTGTGGTATTCCAGTGACATGAACAAGAAATGGCTGTCAAATGCCGTATTCCACACATATTACAACTAGCTGAAGACAACCATCTAGTCCAAGCCTCATATCACATCAAATACTCTCCATAGGTTTCATCTTTTAATGAAATTCAACATGGATCGCCATTTCATTTATATTTCAGCGTGCGCTAACGAGCACAAGAAGCAACTTCAATTTTACTTAAAGATGAAAAAGGAGGACCTGGAGGATATCACCAAAGACTGGTCGACAGACCTCCTCATTCCAATAGACCTTGCGGAGATATCCGATATTGACAGTCCAGAAGCAGTGCATGATACACCTGGACCTAGAAAGACAAAGAAAAATGAAGAAGCCCAAGATGTAAGTAGTACCTCAGCGAAGACTTCTTCCATATCACCTAAGAAAGGAGGTGTTGGCGTAGAGATAGATGGCACAGAATCTGAACATAAGAAAGGCGAGGTTACACCACCTAGAGATGAGGAGGATCCCTCAAAGAAAAGGAAGGTTTCCCCCCAAAGCCTTCTTCCCAGAAGAAATCGAAAGCCTCTATGACCAAACTGTAGACTAACCTCACCTCAGATGACTTCGATTTCATTGTAGTAGCCTTGAACGATGCTTCGCTGGAGATAGAAGAGAATCAAGAGGCTAAGAAGGAGGAGATATACAATCGAATTAAGGTTGAACTTCAAGGGGTGCAACAGGCACTACAGTCCAGCCGCGCAGTTTCCACTGCACCTTTTCCATTGGAAACACTAGAACTGGGAGATGAGTCATCTAAACGCCACCGAATTGTTGATACATCCGAAGCTCACCTTCATCAAGCATAGGAGGAAATGGCACAGGCCACCTAGGCTTTAGCACAGGTATAGGGAGACCTTTTAGAGCAACACAGTACTACAGAACGAGAAAATATTTCTCTCCAAGAAAAGTGGGATGAAGAAAAAATCCAGCTACAGAAAGAAAAGGAACAGTTGCTCGTGGAGAAACTCGAAGTAAAGGAAAGGGTCAACAGATCACTTCACTCTGTGACAGTTGTAGTAGTAAAGGCCGAAGAGAGAGTCCCACAACAGGTGGCACAACTTGAAGAAGTGATTCAACAATTACAACAATGCATAGCAGATTTGGAGCTACGTGCAGTGCATGAGACCCCGTAAGACGTAAGAGACCTAAGGGAAGAAACTGCCAACAACGCAGTTGAAAGACTAAAAGCTCTTGCCCTGGAATGTAAGCAGTTGACTAACCGCATCGCCCAAACATATGAGAACCTCACTAAGAATCCGGAATTACATGCACTGGAGTTGCAGCTCTAGGAAGCGAAGAAGCACGCAGACACATTACAAGCTTAGTTGAACGCCCTGTCAACTGTAGACAGAATGAAGAGATCTCAAGAGCAATGCACCACCCAACAACAAATCCATATGATCTAGAGTAAAGTTATGGAAGTAACTCAATGACTCCAACCTGTGTAAGATAAGACATGCCAATTGTTCACAGAGGTTGAAAGTCAAGGAGCAAACCTAGAACAGGTTGTCACTATGATAGAACAATGCCTAGAAGGGCCAGTGAATGATGCAGTGATCCAGGAGTTCGTCGAGCAAGAGGCCATAGGAAAGTAGCAAGTCAAAGTAGCTCGAGCCAAACTCAAGGTGTTCGAAGCATAAATGATTAGACCAGAGTGACTCGGGACGAGTCACGGGTGAGTGTTGGGGGCATGTTGGCCCTTGACCAAGTTTTGGGAGATTCTTGGTCATGTTGACCTATTTTGGGACTTCAACAACCTGTCGAAGGAGGAGCGGAAGACAAATCAGAGATCACAGGATCTATGCCCCTTTTTGGGTTTTTGGGATTATGTAATGGGATTGGGATGTTGGCCCATGGGTTTACCCATGTTTAGGCCTATTTTGTAATATATAAATAGATGCTTAGGCTAGATAGAAGTGTGGTGCATCTATGTGATGTGAATGTATGCTAAGTGCAAGTAGAGNGGGTCAACAGATCACTTCACTCTGTGACAGTTGTAGTAGTAAAGGCCGAAGAGAGAGTCCCACAACAGGTGGCACAACTTGAAGAAGTGATTCAACAATTACAACAATGCATAGCAGATTTGGAGCTACGTGCAGTGCATGAGACCCCGTAAGACGTAAGAGACCTAAGGGAAGAAACTGCCAACAACGCAGTTGAAAGACTAAAAGCTCTTGCCCTGGAATGTAAGCAGTTGACTAACCGCATCGCCCAAACATATGAGAACCTCACTAAGAATCCGGAATTACATGCACTGGAGTTGCAGCTCTAGGAAGCGAAGAAGCACGCAGACACATTACAAGCTTAGTTGAACGCCCTGTCAACTGTAGACAGAATGAAGAGATCTCAAGAGCAATGCACCACCCAACAACAAATCCATATGATCTAGAGTAAAGTTATGGAAGTAACTCAATGACTCCAACCTGTGTAAGATAAGACATGCCAATTGTTCACAGAGGTTGAAAGTCAAGGAGCAAACCTAGAACAGGTTGTCACTATGATAGAACAATGCCTAGAAGGGCCAGTGAATGATGCAGTGATCCAGGAGTTCGTCGAGCAAGAGGCCATAGGAAAGTAGCAAGTCAAAGTAGCTCGAGCCAAACTCAAGGTGTTCGAAGCATAAATGATTAGACCAGAGTGACTCGGGACGAGTCACGGGTGAGTGTTGGGGGCATGTTGGCCCTTGACCAAGTTTTGGGAGATTCTTGGTCATGTTGACCTATTTTGGGACTTCAACAACCTGTCGAAGGAGGAGCGGAAGACAAATCAGAGATCACAGGATCTATGCCCCTTTTTGGGTTTTTGGGATTATGTAATGGGATTGGGATGTTGGCCCATGGGTTTACCCATGTTTAGGCCTATTTTGTAATATATAAATAGATGCTTAGGCTAGATAGAAGTGTGGTGCATCTATGTGATGTGAATGTATGCTAAGTGCAAGTAGAGTCTGTAAGCGCTTTGTGCATGACTGTAAGAGACTTGTATAGCTAAGTGCAGGTCCTTGTAGCAGATTGTGGAAGGCTTAGTGTTGTAATGGAAGGAAGAAGGATCTAGCGAGATGCGCAGATATTCTGTCCTGTGCGGAGTAAGGGTTTTGAGGCTCTATGCTTGTAACCGATTGACTGAAGAAAATAAAGGAGAAGATTTGGTGGACATAGCCTGAGGGTGGGGGTGAACCACATAAACACTGTGTTATGCTTCTTGGTGCTTTCTCTTGATGTGTTCACATGTTATTTTCTACGTTCTTTGATGTATTTAGATATATCTTCTTATTCTTTGTGCTTCTTATATGTGAGAATGTTAGATCTGATCTATATGGCTATGCTTAGTGCTTGATTTGCTCGATATGATCTATTTACCTATGCTAAGTGCTTAAATACATTATATTAGTGTGAATGTTGCAAAGCTTTGTTTTATCAGCAAAGTGGATATTGATTTCATATTGAGGAATTGACGGTGCTAAGTGCTTTATTAAGTATTATAATCAGAGATCTGTGTCCCAGCTAAGGTTGCAGACACCTGAGTCTCGCAATCACCCCTGACTCTACCTTGGGTGAGACTTCATATACTTCGCAGGTGTTTCCAAAAGGGCCGATAGTTAGGGCTTTGTTGGTGTGTTGTTGTAGAGTTGAACCCTAGGTCTGCCCCTGTGCTAACAAATGGTTCTGTTGCCGAGAGCTGAAATTGTGATTGCTGGGAACTGAGAAAGAAGAAGCTTTGTGCAAAGATTTGACCTGAGATTGTGAAAGCTATGTGCGTAGATATGTGCCCTAGTGCGCAACATCCTACTCGATTTATAAATCTCCGTGCTAAAGAAAGAAGCCTGATCTGAAGAAAGGAGGTCAAATCTGAAGGAAAGAAGCAAGATCTGAAAGCTTTGTGCTCTAAGAAAGGCAAAAGTGAGAATTGTTTTATTAAAAGAGGTAAGATCTGTAAGCTCTGTGCTCTGATAAATGGTAATAATAATTAAAATTTTTAGATCTCGAAGCTTTGTGCTCTGTAGAAGTAAGATAAGTGGAAATTTTTGTTTCTAAAGTATGGATCTAGGTATGTTTGATATATTATGTCCTAGCTTGAAAACTAGGGCACTAATAGATGAAAGAAGGCTTGATATGCGTAGATTTGATAAGAATAGTGAAAGATGTGTTATACCTATGCATAGAAATAATGTTTGGACTAACAAATGGATGCAGGATCCTAGAAAGAATTTTTTGCAGGTTAGCTACCATGATCCTAGTGCGCAGTATTAGAAAGGCTAGGGATCATTTAAAAGAAAGAGAGGATTAACCCTTTGTTATAGTTGCAGAAGATCGGGACATCTTGATAAGGAATGCCATGGGAAAATACCTGGTTGTCTTTGTTGTAAATCTATGGACCATGAAGTGTTAGATTTCCATAGAATGACTGCTAAGCTGGAAGAAATGAATATGAATAGAGGAAACCCTAAGGTAGATCCAGAATTGGTAGAACCCCAGAAAGAATTAGAGAAATTATTGCTGCAAATAAACGAAACCCTGAATGACCATCGACATGTCAGACTATTAGAGATCTTCAAGGAAAAAGAATGCATTGAATTAAGAATAGGAGACTTTGACATTGACTATGTTTTGGATGAAGACACACAGGTGAATATCATGACATAAAGAACTTGGGAAGCCATAGGGAAGCCTTCTATGATCCATTCATTAGGAGGAATAGGACTATTCGGAGGAAATATGATAAACCTATGTGGGAAGCTCGCTCACATACCTATGAATGCTAATGGAACTTCGACATAAGATGATTTTGAGATCATTAAGTTTATTGAAGACAACGCCCCATTTACCATGTTACTAGGAAAACCTTGGATTGATAGAGATCAAGCCAGATGAAAAGAAGAAGAAGAAGTTTTGGAATAGAAGAAACAAGAGTTAAAAGATTTCATGACCAGAAGGATCACACACTTGATTGAAGAACAGGAGAGCAGATCGAAGCTATTTAACACTAGAAACCCAGATGTCGAAGTTGCAAGAACATTAGAAGACCCATAGAAGACCGAAGTACCTACCCCATACAAAGACAAAGTATTATCCAGGAATCCTAGGGAAGAATCTCAACAGCGTGAAGTGACTATGACCAAAGAAGATAAGAATTAGAATGGAAAAAGGAATACTGAGACGAAGCTCAGTGGAAAAAAGGATAGAAATTTAATTAAGAAGAGAAATAAGATTGAAAAGTTGCAGAAGGTTCCAAAGGGAATTTGGTAGATGGAAAAATTGCAAAATGGGAGCTTCGCCGGGATATCAGAACAATGACACATGGCACTTCGCCATGACGAAGCAATATAGCCATTGGGGACATTATAACCATTCGATCGATGCTCTGAATGGGAAGAAAGGAAATTATGGTTCATCATCAGGCCATTGGACCATGCCATAATGGACCGAACAAGAGTTAATTTAGGCTCATACCCGTTGCAAGCGAATCGTTGTCAAGTTCCCTATTTATCCTGCTGCGTCATGCACCGAGAACACTTTTTCCAATTGAGAATTCGAGCCCGCAGACTAAGCCGAGTTTACAGTGATCATCACATTCTTTCTCTCTATCTCAGTACTATGTCTAAGTTGTTCCCCGAACCCACCATTGCTCACCTCGAGTGCATATATCGGAAGAATTGAGTGCCGTAGCGAAAGTTGTTGAAGAAGTTTTGATCAAATTGATGACTGAGAGAGTCATGTCGATGTATGAAGGTATCCAGGCTTCATCCACAAGAACAGTTCAAGCGTCTCCGTCCACTTCTCGCGCTAGACCATCCTGACTAGCCGATGAAAAGAGAACCAAGCACAGTGACAATCTCATGAATGCTAAGTTGATTCCAAGCATTTTACCCGTCTATCTACCACCTCTGAGTGGCACAATCAATCGAGACAGTGTGCCCAAATAATTTGAGTACGCTTTGGTCACTGCGTACCACCTGAAAAGATTGCAGTGTTGAAGTTTAACGACTTCAACCTTGACGACAGGAAGGTCTACAAAATGCTCTCCCCACATAAGTACCTAACCAGAACAAAGGGAAAGAATTCGAAGATAGTTCCCTAGTCATGGACTATGAACCTCACACAGTCCACACTGCTCAATGTCATGAATATTCCTCACTTTGGAAGGCACCAAGAAGTGAATGCATGCATCAAGCTGCTGCTATCCTATGACCATGGAGGATACTCGTGGTTAAATAGTTGTATAACAATGGATCCGATGTTGATAAATCGGATCACCCAGCCTAGCATGCAAGCACCCGACCCACATGATTTCTATCCTAGAAAATCCATGGACCACGCTCTCACACAAAGGATCAAGGACACTTACGGAGATGTCAAGAAGGGAACGTGAGGCTATAAGGTAGCTTCTATCAATACCAGCGCAGTGCACCTTTCCTGTCAGCTGATCACAGGAAATATAGGCCGCAAGAACCAACCCACCCAAGTGACTAGTTTTGTAGTTGACCTCGTAGGAAAGTGCGTGGAGGGCCTACAAATGAATTGGGTGAAGTACCTCTTGAACTAGTTGGAACTGGACTGCAGAAAAGCACAAGATCAAGGATATGAGTTCCACTTCAGCTGGATTCTAATCCTGATCTCTTTCATTGCATGGGAGATGCCGGAAGGTGTGACCTTCCCAGAGATCGATCCCTTTGAACCTCTGGCCGCAAAGTTTAATACACTATGGTATTCTAGTGACATGAACAAGCAATGGCAGTCAAATTTTGTATTCCACACATATTACAATTAGCTGAAGACAACCATCTAGTCTGAGCCTCGCATCACGCCAAATACTCTCCACAGGTTTCAGCCTTTAATGAAATTCAACGTGGACCACCATTTCATTTATATTTGAGCGTGCGCTGACGAGCAAAAGAAGCAACTTCAATCTTACTACAAGTTGAGAGAGGAGGACTTGGAGGAGATCACCAAAGACTGGTCGACGAACCTCCTCATTCCAGCAGACCTTGTAGAGATATCCGATATTGACAGTCTAGAAGCAGCACATGATACACCTGGACCCAACAAGACAAAGAAAAATGAAGAAGCCCAAGATGTAAGTAGTACCTCAGCGAAGACTACTTCCATCTCACCTGATAAAGGAGGTGATGGTGGAGAGATAGATGGCACATAAGTTGAACAGAAGAAAGGCGAGGTTACACCACCTAGAGATGAGGAGGATCCCTCGAAGAAAAGGAAGGTTTCCCCTCGAAGCCTTCTTCCTGGAAGAAATTGAAAGCCTCTATAACCAAAATGCAGACTACCCTCACCTCAGATGACTTCGATTTCATTGTAGCATCTCTGAACGATGCTTAATTGGAGATAGAAAAGAAGCAAGAGGCTAAGCAGGAGGAGATATACAATCGAATTAAGGTTGAACTTCAAGGGGTGTAGCAGGCACTATAGTTCCGCCACGCAGTTTCCACTGCGCCTCTACCCTTGAAACACCAAAATTGGGAGATGAGTCATCTCAACTCCACCGAATTGCTGATACAATCGAAGCTCACCTTCGACAAGCATAGGAGGAAATAGTGCAAGCCACTCAGGCTTTAGCACAAGTACAGGGAGACCTTTTAGAGAAATGCAGTACTGCAGAATGAGAAAAGATTGCTCTCCAAGCAAAGTGGGATGAAGAAAAATTCCAGCTGCAGAAAGAAAAGGAACAGTTGCTTGCGGAGCAACTCGAAGTAAAGGAAAGGGTCAACAGAGCACTTCTCTCTGTGACAGTTGTAGAAGTAAAGGCCGAAGAGAGAGTCCCATAGCAGGTGGCACAACTTGAAGAAGTGATTCAACAACTACAACAACACATGATAGATTTGGAGCTATGCACAATGCCTGAGACAAACTAAAATCTCTTGCCCTAGAATACAAGAAGCTGAGTAACTGCAACACCCAAACATATGAGAAGCTCATTGAGAATCCAGAATTATAGGCACTAGAGTCGCAGATCTAGGAAGCGAAGCATCACGTAGACACACTACAGGCGTAGCTGAAGGACCTGTCAACTGTAGACATAATGAAGAGATCTCAAGAGAAATGAATCGCCCAACAACAGATCCATATGATCCAGAGAAAAGTTATGGAAGTAACTCAACAACTCCAACCTATGCAAGATAAGGCATGCCATTTTTTCACAGAGGTTGAAAGCCGAGGAGCAAAGCTAGAACAATTTGTCACTACAACAGAACAATGCCTATAAGGGCCAGTGAATGATGAAGTGATCCAGGAGTTCATCGAGCAAGAGGCCATAACAAAGAAGCAAGTCAAAGTAGCTCGAGCCAAACTTGAGGCATTCAAAGCAGAATTGATCAGACTAGAGTGACTCGGGACGAGTCACGGGTGAGTGTTGGGGGCCTGTTGGCCCTTGACCAAGTTTTGGGAGATTCTTGGTCATGTTGACCTATTTTGGGACTTCGACAACCTGTCAAAGGAGGAGCGGAAGACGAAGCAGAGATCATGGGATCTCGACCCCTTTTTGGGTCCTTTTTGGGTTTTTGGGATTATGTAATGGGATTGGGATGTCGTCCCACAGGTTTACCCATGTTTAGGCCTATTTTGTAATATATAAATAGATTCTTAGGCTAGATAGAAGTGTGGTGCATCTATGTGATGTGAATGTATGCTAAGTGTAAGTAGATTATGTAAGTGCTTTGTGCATGACTGTAAGAGACTTGCAAAGCTAAGTGCAGGTCCTTGTAGCAGATTGTGGAAGGATTAGTGTTGTAACGCAAGGAAGAATGATCTAGTGAGCTACGCAGATCTTTTGTCCTATGCGGAGTAAGGGTTTTGAGGCCCTGTGCTTGTAACTAATTGATTGAAGACAATAAAGGAGAAGAGTTGGTGGATGTAGCCCCAGGGTGGGGGTGAACCACATAAACACTGTGTTATGTTGCTTGGTGCTTTGTCTTGATGTGTTCACATGTTATTTTCTATGTGCTTTGATGTATTTAGATAGATCTACTTATGCTTTGTGATTCTTATATGTGAGAATGTTAGATCTGATCTATATGTCTATGCTTAGCTTGATCTGCTCGATTTGATCTATTTACCTATGCTAAGTTCTTAAATACATTAGATTAGTGTGAATGATGTGAAGCTCTATTTTATCAGTGAAGTGGATATTGATTGCATATTGAGGAATTGATGGTGCTAAGTTCTTTATTGAGTATTATAATCACATATCTATGTCCCAGCTAAGGTTGTAGACACATGAGTCTCACAACCACCCCTGCCTCTACCTCAGGTGAGACTTCATCTTCTTTGCAAGTGTTGTCGAAAGGGTCAGTAGTTAGGCATTTGTTTATAATTTGTTGGAAGAACCACAGTGCTATTGATAGCTTGTCGTCGATGTTTCGGATCCACAACAGGATCCATCTTCAGGACAAAAAAGCCTGAGGAAAAATAAGAGAGGAGCCCTTAATAAATAATGATGAGGCGGGTGAAAAACTAAGGTCGGCTAAGTGAAACCCTAGTTTTGAGGAGATATTTCAAAAAAAGGTAATAAATAGTGATTTAATTAATGAATTAAGTGGAAAAATATTAAGTTTTTATGTTACATTTAACATAAAAACTTAATATTTAAACCACTTAATTCATTAATTAAATCACTATTTATTACCTTTTTTGGAAATATCTCCTCAAAACTAGGGTTTCACTTAGCCGACCTTAGTTTTTCACCCGCCTCATCATTATTTATTAAGGGCTCCTCTCTTATTTTTCCTCAGGCTTTTTTGTCCTGAATATGGATCCTGTTGTGGATCTGAAACGTTGACGACAAGCTGTCAATAGCACTGTGGTTCTTCCGACAAATTCTAAACAAATCTCTCACCACAGAAACCTAAATGAGCAGTTAGGGATTTGTTGGTGCGCTATTTTAGAGTTGAACCCTGGGTCTGCCCCTGTGCCAACAGATGAGATGAGGGGACACATCCTGGAGGTGGAATTTCTCACTTTGGATCCAAAAATCTTCGGCAATATCCAAGACTTCTTTACAAAATTCAAGGATTTATTGTTTCTACTCAAAGCTTGCAGGGTTGATAAATATAAGGAGGAGAAACAAATGGTTCTCACCATTCTCTCCAAACTTGGTGCTGAATTTTTTGTGTTCGTGTCCACATTCCATTCAGTCATATTCACCTCCGAAGCCACCTGGAAGATGCCTTCTCTTGAGGACTTTATCAAATCCATGACACAAGAGCAAACGAAGCTCATCAACATGGGGAAAATCAAATGCCCAAATGTGCATGCACTTACTGTGCAATATGGAAGACATAAATATAAAAAATCTAAAGATAAATACAAAATTAAAGCTCATGCACATCCAAAGAAGGAAGGGTACACAAAACCCTTCACCGATGCCTTCGGATCCAAAGGGGAAAAGGGAAGAAAAGGGGAGAAATGCATGTACTGTCATAAACGATTCCATCCAGAATCCGCATGCATGAAAAAAAATGATCTAATGACTCAAATAATTTAGCAAAACAACCTTGGAGATCACATCCCTTAGGGTGCCAAGAAGAAGAAGCGAGAAGATCAGAATCCCAAGAAAGGAAAATCTAGCCATGCCTTGATTTCCATCAACTCCTCTCCCTATTCTTGGATCGTAGATTTAGGAGCATAACATCACATGGCTACCTCAAAAGAAGTATATTATTCATTGGATGCATGCAAATTTCCTCCTATTCTAATGGGGGAAAACTCTTCAGTTGAAGTCACTGACAAAGGAAGGATTGAACTCACCAACGGAAGCTTCAAGAATGTGTTTCACGTTCCCAACCTTTCCATCAACCTTCTCTCCATGTATCAGATGACGAATTCCAACACCAGAAATAAAGTCATATCCACACCAAATTTCGTGGACATCTATGACATGCAAACCAACTCTAGGCTTGCAACATGTGAGGTAAATCATCAGTCTAGATTGTATACTTTTTCTGAATTCATTGAACTTGATTCTTCTTTACTGCTTATTCATGTTGATGAAACTAGTAGGATATAGCATGAAAGGTTTGGACATTTGAATTTCAGATACATGCAACAACTTAGCAAGATAATATTGGTTGATGGTTTACTAGACATCCATTTCTCCAAGGGAGTATGTGAGGGATGTGTTCTCGAAAAATGCCTTCAAGAGAAATTCAACAAAGGAAAGTCTTAGAGAGCTTATGCACCTTTATATCTGATCCATAGTGACCTTATAGGTCCTTTTCCACATCCATCTATCAGCAAACCGAGGTTTGTTCTCATTTTTGTTGATGATTTCTCACGTTTTACATGGATTTACTTTCTCAGGAAAAAAACTGAGGTCTTTCAACACCTCAAAGATTTCAAAGCCCTGGTTGAGACACGGTCTAGAAAGAAGATCAAAGTCCCCTGAACTGATAACGGGGGAGAATATTTAAATCATGAGATCCATAATCTTTTCATGAGACAAGGATTGAGTTGCAACACACAGTTCCTTATACTTCGCGGAAAAATGAAGTTGTTGAGCGGAAAAACAGATCTCTAAAGGAGATGGCATATTACATTCTACATGCAAAGTCACTACCACAGAGACT
>SNQJ01S0018216.1:284391-312155 GCA_010110895.2 Picea sitchensis
ATTTTTTTCCAGGTATGAAGAGATATATCTCAACGATGGTTTAGAGTTGAAGTTTGGAGATAAATGTTAATTGCTTCTTAGTTTTTATTAGTTTTTGTTAATTTTGAGACCAACACCACTTAATGTTGATATGATATTTAGATATTGACATGAAGATTGATCATACTTAGATTATATTATTACCCTATATAAGTTGATGGGTATGTACATGCATGATGAAATGACAATACATTAGTGTATTTTATTTTATATATGGAAATCACTCATTACTAAGAAGTGATTGGATTCTTGTTATGCATAAGAGATTACGGGTTAGTAAATCCATATTGAACACAAAATATTACTTTATTTGATTCATTACTAGTATAGAGTATTCATTATGAATATCCAATGCCATTTGAGTTAACATGTCATATGTTTTTCCTTGGGGATTCTGTGCATGCCAAATGGGCATGCACATAACTATTGGGAAGTGGTGTGAAATGATTGATAATCATGGGAGACAAATATCATATGAACTGATATAAGATAATAATAATAATAATAATATATACTTATATTATTACCCTATATAAGTTGATGTGTATGTACATGCATGATGTTATGACTAGACATTAGAGTAATGTAATTTATATATGGAAAACACTCATTACTAAGAAGTTATGAGATTCATCTTATGCATAACATAACATGGGTTAGCAACTCCATATTGAACACAAAATCTTACCTTATTTGATTCATTACTAGTATAGTGTATTCATTATGAATATCCAATGCCATTTGAGTTAACATGTGATATGTTTTTCCTTGGGGCTTCTGTGCATGCCAAATTGGTATGCACAACAACCATAGTGTTGTTTTTCATTCCAAATTGGCATGCACATAATCCCTATGGCTGTTGTGCATGCCAATTTGTCATGCAAAGAACTGTTGGGGCATGCACAAAACTGTTGGAAAGTGGTTTAAAAGGATTGGTAGGCATGGGAGACTAATATCATATGAACTGATATAATCTAATTAAGATAATTATAATAATAATACATACATACTTATATTATTGCCCTATATAAGATGATGGGTATGTACAAGCATGATGTTATGACTAGACATTAGTGTAATGTAATTTATATATGGAAAGCACTCATTACTAAGAAGTGATTGGATTCATCTTATGCATAAGAAATCATGAGTTAGTAACTCCATATTCAACACAAAATCTTACCTTATTTTATTTATTACTAGTATAGTGTATTCATTATGAATATCCAATGTCATTTGAGTTAACATGTCATATACTTTTTCTTGGGGATTCTGTGCATGCCAAATTGGCATGCACATCAACCATAGGGTTGTTGTGCATGCCAATTTGGCATGCACATAATTGTTGGGGCATGCACATAACTATTGGGAAGTGGTTTAAAAGGATTGATAGTCATGGGAGACTAATATCATATGAACTAATATAAGCTAATTATAATAGTAATAATATATACTTATATTATTACTCTATATAAGTTGATGGGTATGTACATGCATGATGTTATGACTAGACATTCGTGTAATGCAATTTATATATGGAAATCACTCATTACTAAGCCGTGATTGGATTCATGTTATGCATAAGAGATCATGTGTTAGTAACTCCATATTGAACACACAAACTTACCTTATTTGATTCATTACTAGTGTATTCATTATGAATATCCAATGCCATTTGAGTTAACATGTCATATGTTTTTCCTTAGGGTTGTTGTGCATGCCAAATTGGCATGCAAAGAACTGTTGGGAAGTGGTGTAAAAGGATTGGTAGTCATGGGAGACTAATATCATATGAACTGATATAAGATAATATATAATAATAATAATATATATTTATATTATTACCCTATATAAGTTGATGGGTATGCACAGGCATGATGTTATGACTAGACATTAGTGTAATGTAATATATATATAGAAATCACTGATTACTAAGAAGTGATTGGATTCATGTTATGAACAAGAGATCATGGGTTAGTAACTCTATATTGAACACAAAAGCTTACCTTATTTTATTCGTTACTAGTATCATGTATTCATTATGAATATCTGATGCCATTTGAGTTAACATGTCATATGCTTTTCCTTAGGGTTGTTGTGCATGCCAAATTGGCATGCACAACAACCATAGGCACNATTCATGTTATGCATAAGGGATCATGGGTTAGTAACTCCATATTAAACACACACACTTACCTTATTTGATTCATTACTAGTGTATTCATTATGAATATCCAATGCCATTTGAGTTAACATGTCATATGTTTTTCCTTAGGGTTGTTGTGGCATGCACAAAACTATTGGGAAGTGGTGTAAAAGGATTGGTAGTCATGGGAGACTAATATCATATGAACTGATATAAGCTAATATAATAATAATAATATATACTTATATTATTACCGTATATAAGCTGATGGGTATGTACATGCATGATGTTATGACTAGACATTAGTGTACAATGTAATTTATATATGGAAAACACTCATTAGTAAGCAGTGATTGGATTCATTTATGCATAAGCGATCATGGGTTAGTAAATCCATATTGAACACACAAGATTACATTATTTCATTCATTACTAGTATTGTGTATTCATTATGAATATCCAATGCCATTTGAGTTAACATGTCATATGGTTTTCCTTAGGGTTGTTGTGCATGCTAAATTGGCATTCACAACAACCATAGGGCTTCTGTGCATGCCAAATTGCACAAAATCCCTATGGTTGTTGTGCATGACAATTTGGCATGCACAAAACTATTGGGAAGTGGTGTAAAAGGATTAATAGTCACGGGAGACTAATATCATATGAACTGATATAAGTTAATTATAATAATAATAATAATAATAATATATACTTATATTATTACCCTATATAAGTTGATGGGTATGTATAGGCATGATGCCATGACTAGACACTAGTGTAATGTAATTTATATATAGAAAACACTCATTACTAAGCAATGATTGGATTCATGTTATGCATAAGAGATCATGGGTTAGTAACACCATATTGAACACAAAAGCTTACCTTATTTGATGCATTACTAGTGTATTCATTATGAATATCCAATGCCATTTGATTTAACATGTCATATGCTTTTCCTTAGGGCTTTGTGGCATGCACAAAACTGTTGGGAAGTGGTGTAAAAGGATTGGTAGTCATGGAAGACTAATATCATATGAACTGATATAAGCTAATAATAATAATAATATATACTTATATTATTATCCTATATATATTTATAATAATAATATATACTTATATTATTACCCTATATAAGTTGATGGGTATGTACATGCATGATGTTATGACTAGACATTAGTGTAATGTAATATATATGGAAAGAAATCATTACTAAGCAATGATTGGATTCATTTTATGCATAAGAGATAATGGGTTAGTAACTCCATATTGAACACAAAATATTACCTTATTTGATTCATTACTAGTATAGTGTATTCATTATAAGGAATTTGTATGATGTTTCATTTATATAAGGAATTACTAAAAATGCATATATTTCTTTTGGTACATATATCATACATTAAGATATATTTTTTTTACATAATTGTACATATAAACAAAAAATAAATTAAATTCTAAAAGATCAATGATTAATTCAAATAAAAAATAATGTTTGTGAGGGAAATCATCTAACCCATGGACATATGCATTGAACTACAACCAAATATCTTGTTCAAGTTGATGTGTTATCTTAGTGCACATCACTCTTGATAAGGATATGTACTAAGATATTCCTCAACTTGAACATGCTCGAGGGCAAGGTGTTAGATTTTATTTTTCTACCCTTTTGTAGTATAGAGATTCAAGGCAAGAAATGCTCTTATTTTCATATTATATCAAGACTACATGGAGTAATTGATCAATCAATATATTGTTGCAACTTAGTATTGGTATAGATAATCGCACATATGATGTTCAATTAGATAAAACAATATCCTAAATAATTTACCATAAAACGTATCATTTTTCACATAATCACTACAAAAATATAATAATTCTCCCTTGTGCATCTCCACTATTTCTCATACCAAGCATCTAGGGTTTGCCTACTTTTTCCCATGGATATTTTTATATTTTTCATTCAAGTTGAAATACAGATACATTTTTAAGATTCCTTAGAGAGATATTATGATTCTTAACATATCGTTTATATTAAAATTATCCCTAATTAATGGACTATCATATATTATATTCATACAAAATATTATCCTATATACTATATCCTATCAACTTAAAACAAATATGTGTTTAGTGAAAACAAAATCATAGCATATGACATAACACATATTGTATGCTCTCAATTTATACATGTATATCAATAAAAAATAGAACAATAATCTACTTTTTGATGCAAACTCATGTTGTTATTTCTCTTGGTCAAGCCATAAGCATCATAGGTTTCAAAGATTCAAATATTTGTTTTACTAATTAAAATACTAGAATATACAATATGCCAATGCTTACCATGAGCATGTCAAGGAATGTGAAACCGACATTCTTGATGATCGATATCGCATTAAATATTGGAATCAATAGAAAGATTGACATGCCTTATAACCCTCTAGTATAATTGCTACAACCCTGAAACCTTTTAGGTTTAGAAAAGAAAATAAAAACCAACACAAGAATAAGAAGAAAACCCAAATATAATTGATACATCTATTAGCCTAAGAATTACAAAAATAGAGATATATAGATTTGTCTACACTGTTACTATAGAAAAATAGGAAAACATCAATACTTTATTGTAATGGATACAACCTTAAACACTCTAGGTCTACAAATTGGTTCTACTAAAAAAAAAATGCTAGTACTAAAATAACAAGAAAACCCATATGACAATAATGGACTGTAATGGCTACAACCTTAAACACTCTAGATCTACAAATTGGTTCTACTAAAAAAAATAAAAAAATCCAGTACTAAAATAACAGAAAAACCCATGTGGCAATAATGGAGTGTTTTATTGAAGGATAACACTCCAAGAGAATCCAACCCTAGACCTAGACTTTCAGATCCAAAAATATAATATGAAATTGATTACCCTGGGATGAACCAGAATTGTAAATGACATGAAGTCACAATGGAAGGGAGAGGTGTTTAAGAGAAAAATAGAATTGGAAATGTAAATAATAAATTTATCATTAAATTTTAAAATTGAGCTAGTACATAGATGATACGCTAGAACTAGGCATGATTGCTTCCAAGTCTCCACATGGGTAAGCTCCAACTCCAAACCATGCCAAATATTTTGAGAATTGATCCCACTAAGTTAGGTTTGGAGGTTTCCACTAAGTCAAGTTCACGAGTGAGTGAGCAGAATGACACACAGTTTGATTAGTGGGATGGGAAATGATTTCATTAGTAATATTGTTTGAAGCCTTGCATAGCCTTTTATGTCTTGGAATATTACTTTGGGTAGGAATAGTCATCAACTCCTATGCATTTTAAGACAACTAAGGTAAATATTAGTTTTTATTATGGCCCTAATTTGAATGCACCACCTAATGTTTCTTCATGAAAGAGTAGTGGTAGAAAACCAAGTTCAAGGGGAAGTGCATGTATTAGTGGAAGTGCGACTATGATTGTTAACCCTAAATCAAGTGGTAAGGTGAGTTTGGTTAGCCAATCAGGCCCACAAGGTTTTATTTTGGTGAACATATAGACTAGAAATATGGTTGGAGCAATAAATAATGTATCATTACACCTTCCCGAGTTCTTAAGGAAGGGTGAAAGTGATGCAAAACAACATTGGTTCCTATGTGAGTTAATATGGAAAAAAAAATAGGACCACTATTCTAGATGTTGAACTTGTAGAATTCCAATTCATGTTAAAAGGGAGGGATCCGTAATGGTACATGAAATTCATACATACTATTCCCTAAGGTACTACGGACACCCTAAATGAGGTAAAGAAAGTATTTATAGCTAAATTCCAAAAGCCTAACTCAAAGAAGCTCAACTGTGTCAAGCTAAAGGATATCAATAGAATCATAGGAGAGAGCACTTGGGAATACGATAAACTATTCCATGAAATGATCAATAGATTGACTTATCATATACATGACACCTAGCACAAATAACGGTTAATTCATGTATATTTCCTTTGACTAGAGTATTACTTATGAAGTGGAAATGGGCCACATAATCAGAAGTATTGGCCCAAACCATGAATATTTGTCCATGAAAGGGTATCCTAGGATTGTTTAAACAAGTGTTGCAACTATTCCCTTGACAGATGTGACTCTTGAACTAGAAAAATTCCATTCCTAGTTGTCATCATTAACAAAGTTGATCTGGGAGATAAACGAAACCAAATGGAGTGAGAACGATTTTGGTGCATAGTTTGGAAAAACATAGGGATATACTGCTAATGATTTCCTCTCACTATAGACAAATATTATATCTCCTAACCAACCCCACCACCTACTAGGTTTTTGGGAAATATTTCCAATGAATATTGTGAAATCTATAGAGTTTATGGACATCTCCCAAAATATTTCTTGATATTGAAAAAGTACAATGTTGCCCGAACTACAATACTCTAGGAATTGTGTATGAAAAACACCCATGGTACAAAAAATTGTTTGGCCTTACAATAAATTTCAAAGTGGTTCAAGAGAATTTCCTTTTAGGGGGAGGAAGAAAGTGTTGGACTTGTTTAAGGAAGATACTAGGGAAGATATGGTGGAGGATACCAAGGAGGAAGAAATGGTGGGTGAATAGGCCCTATATGGTGTTATAACTATGATGATATTTGACATACCTGTGGGGATTGTCAAGAACCAATGATAGTGAAATATGGCCACTACAATACCATGGGTCATGTAATTGAGGATTGTTCAAACCTAATAACAAAATGGGAGACAAAGATGCTACAATGTAACATAAGCTAAGTGAACACTAAACCTAGAAATATCATCAAGGTGGGGAATGTTGTAACATGAGGTTCCATCATAAGCCTCACCTTGTTGGTTGAGTGGGTCGACCAATTCTTTGGGTCGACAACTGGATAAAATGTTGGTTGACCATGTCCACTTACAATCCTAGATCCACATTTTATAGACATATGCAACCAACTCCACTCGATATTATTGGTTTGGTCCTTGACCAAAACCTATTTATAGATGATATTTCTAATCGGTCTATCATCATAGAGAGAGATATATTTTTTTCTCTCATGGAGCGTGCTCGTGCTTCAGTGTTATGGTGTCTTTATACACCACCTCTTATCTCATATCCATTCTTCTCTACGTTTAATCTTTGTCACAACATGGTATTAGAGCTATTGGTTTTGATCTCAGGTTCGCAAATAACATAATAAGAATGCGACAGTATTTTTATGCAAAATGAAGGAAAGCCATTCCTTTGTCATATGTGCTCTACATATCAAGCATATTCCCTACCTACCGAAAACTGTTGGGGTTATGATTGTGCATCGATTTGGAGAATATTTGTTCGAATATTGTGAAGTTATTCGATTAGAAAAGGAATCGATAACAACTAAGAATTGGACAGTCGACTGAGAAATCGAAGTCGTTGATTTGACTCTCCCTCACTTGATTAGACCCCTTATCGATTAGACCGTGAAAAATTTATTTCAACCCATTTGAGTTTCAACTTGGTCGGGTTCTAACTTGAATTGACTAGTTGACATTTGACCATCGAACTCAATCGACTCAACTAGATGAATGCATGATGCCCTAGAATATCTCTAACCCAACTAGTGGATGAGGCCTTTTGTGACATTTGAGGCATTCGACTCATAAACCCGACATAAAAGTAGATTTACCTTTTTGTGCCTCACTCTTCCCTCATTTGGTATCGGCCGACTAGATTTTGTTTGACTTGTGGCATTGTTCAACTTGACCAACCCCTGCAGATTCAATCTCTTGACTTGGACTATTTGTGTTGTCGATTGGAAGGGGGATTCGAGTTAGATAAAATACACCTCTTTTAATGAGATCTTTATGGCTTGACTTGACTGGTCAAAGTTCCTTCCCTTGATTCAAATTTATTTTTCTCAACTCAGCATACCTCCTTTGCGAACAAAGCATTTCCAAATCCTACTAGAGATTACCTCGACCAAATTTCTAAACTAGGGTGTAGTTTACTTGCCCCACGAATCTGCTCGACACAGATTTTCCATTTGTGGGTTAATCATTAGCCAACTAGTGTAAACACCAAACCATCTCTTTCTCTTTCGAATAATGGATTGTGTAAGTGCATGTTGAGGATTGGTGGATTCTTTGTCTAGATGACCAGATATGTGAGTCTAACATTATATATGTGTGTGCATAGCTTTACTTCAATGGATCTATAGAGACCAACTACTTATTGAATATACCATACAACCGTCTTGGTGTATGTCGTCGATCTTCTTGATGTGGTCGACTTCAAGTCCAACTTCTTTTTTTATATAGATTTAGTGCCTGGATCTTTCCCTCCATCGATGATGGGAATGTTGGATGAAAATGAAGTTCTGGTGCTACATAAATTACAAGAGATTCAAGAGAAGAAGTCCATTGCCTTGGAAGAATCTCACAACCGACTTCACATAGAGGTCATTGATTTGCAAAATGTCGTTGTACAATTGAAAATTGAGAATAAACGATTAAAGTATGAATTGGAGACAACCCATACCCAATTGGAAGATGAGGATTCCCTCTTTCAAACTATCCTTCTACAACAGTTTGATGAAAAATCTAGTAAAATTGACCTAGAAGAGACAATGGAAACCATTTTTCAAGATCTGGTGGATGATTTTGGAAATAAAATAGATCTTTTCAATCATCTCGTGAAGGAGGTGAAAATCCTTTATCATGAAAATGATTCCTTGAAGATAGAAAATGCAGAATTGAAAAAATAGTTAAAGGCTGTAAAAAACGTGGTCCAAATTATTGTGATTGAGCACTCTAGGAGGGTTACTACCATGGGGAACACTATGGAAATATTTTTCCAGACCAGGGATGATTTTAGGGGCTAAATTTCGCTCATGGGATAATTTTCCTTGGTTTTTCCCCAAAAAAAGATTCGCTATTCTAAAAATGATTTGCCCAAATTCTAAAGGAAAAAATTATTTTACCTTAAAAATCGCTAAAAGTTTATATAAACTATATAAAATCCTTAGAAATTTGAATATTTTTACAAAAATATCGCCAAACATTTATAGTTTGCATACGAAGGATTAGTAATATTCGCCAAGGTTTCTACATTTTAAAATAAATTTCCATCCTTAAAATCATCCTTGTTCCAGACTCTTGCAGATGAATTTCAACATAATTCTAACCTTCTTGAAGACTTGGAGGAATAAATGAAAGCTCTTCTTCATACAACATTGGGCACATAAGTCAACTAGATGACGAAAACAAATGCTCAGTTGACTCGTGAGGTTTCCCACTTACAGGCCTCCATTGATGAGATTCGTGAATAAGTTAATCCTCTTCAAGAAGATAAAAAATAATTGTTTGACGAATATCATACATTGAATGAATATTATAATGCCATATTTCTACAACTAACTGAGAAGGATGAGACTCTTCAAGGCTTGCAATACTGTAAACAGAACCTTGAAGAACAAATTCGCCAACTACATACTGCTGAGAAGATTACAGAGAAGAATATTGTTGTTATTAAGTTTCCAGGCTCACCTACTTGTTCTTCCACCATTGTTGGTAGTTTAGTTGTTTGTGAGAAGCATGTTAATGTTGTTGAGCTTCCAAGCTCACCCATTTATTCTCCACCCTCTAACGTTCCTTGTAAGAAATATGTTGTTGATTCATGCTTTAAAACTATTGATTGTGTTGTTTCTCCTAGTTTTCAAAAACACACTACAGGTATAGGGTTTCGACTACTTAGCAAGATGGGATATACCAGAGGAGGAATTAGGAAGAATGGAAAGGGTATTGTTGATCCTATTAATCCTAATATGAAGGCACTAAGAACAAGTCTTGGATATGATGTTGTTGTTTCCTCCTTGCCTACACCTGCCCTTACTGCAACCAGGGAAGTTTTGTTCATTGCAGATGGAGTTCAGGCTAATTTTCCAATAGAGCGATATGTTGAATCGATTGATGAGATGGTTATTCCTAACATGCCAACAAATGAGGATATTATTGTTGCTGATATACCAGGTTTTTCTACTCCTAAGAGTACACCTAACCTTGAGCCTATATCGCTTGATAATCCAACATAGACCTCTATGCCTTATCTCCATCCTCGCCATATAAATCATGCTTTCGGATCTTTGCAGAAGAGACGTGAAATACTGATCCAAATTTATGTAGGAATGAAAAAGAATACACAAATAACCATAAATACAAGGATGCAGCAGAAATAACACTTCATTTCATTAATATCAAAGAATTGAAATTTGTTTACAGAGAGAATGGAAATAAACTAGCTAGGGCGTTGGTAGCTTATCTCTGAGAAGAGATGTGGGGGCTACATGCCTCTGAAATCTCTGTTAAAATGAGGATCAAAGGCCTATACATTATTTAGAAACAATGAAAAACCCTAAACATCCAAAAACCTAACCCTAGGACATGAAACACCAAAATATGGGCCCCGTCGGGGTAAATTGGTACATCAATTTCTCGGGATCGTAACTTTTGCATACTATCTTTGTTTGACGCATATTATACATCGTTAGAAAGATCTATCCGAGGAATACAATTATTAATAGAAAATATCATGGTTTGTATTAGTCTCATATTCTCTAGAGGTTTATTCCCAAAAACACATCGTTTAGGGCCTCAAAACGTCTCCAAAAGTTCAGGACCCAAAAAACTGCCAAAAATAGTAAATTGTGCTACAATTAAGGAAACTGAAAGAAACAATGGTGGGGGTCCAAGTGGAATAGGTGGGTGGCCACCAATATCCACCTGGATAAAATGCAAAACCATGGACCAATACCAACTACCAAAATAGATTGTGGTTGGATTTATGAATGGGCATGGGCACATTTATCTAGCTGCTTGAAGACTTCATACCATTATGTATCATCGATTGTATAAATGTACATAGATCCTCTTCATTATTGATTTATTTACAGTGATCGACCAAAGGTTTGACCTGAATTGAAAATGGACTGGATTTCGACTGGGATATTGGTTGACTAAGACTTGACTAGAGATGACAAACAACTAAAAGTTTTTTTGACTACGTATTTGTCGACTGAGTTTCAACTAGTTATTTCCTGTAGACTATTGTTTCAATGACGTTATACTACTGATAATTTGATCCCTTAGCTATGTTTAATGGGGGTAATAATTGAATTTGATGATATGTAAATCCAACTGATGTGCTTGGATTTGTGACGATCGATTGAACCATGTTTGACTGTGTTATTGGGAGTTGTACTTCTGCTTATTATACCTGATGCAACGACTGTTCAATTGATATAGAATAATTATATTGGTGCATTCTTTTCCAGTTGAATGATATTGGGATTTGTACTTTTTCATATTGTACCTAATGTAGATATTGTTGGATTGACAGATATTGATTGTATTGGTGCATTCTTGTCTAGTCGACTCATTGACTGGTTGGTGTTGTCTTGTTGTCTAGTCAACTAACCGACTAAGACCATGTTTGGACAACAGATTTTGCAACCATTTTGTAATGGATGAATGAATTTTTTCCTTGATCCATGTTGATGGTGGTCATACTTCCTAAGGAGTGTTGTTGTATTGTCTAGTGATAAAATTGCAGTAAAAAACAATTTAGGGGGGAAAGCTGCATAATTTTTTTTCCTCCAAGAGGAGTTTATGAGGGGGTGTTGGAACATGAAGTTCCATCGTAAACATAACCTTACCAGTTGAGTGGGTTGACCATTTCTTTGATTCGATGACCGAATAAAATATTGGCTGACCATGTCCACTTAGGATCCCAAATCCACGTTTTATGGATAGGTGCAACCAAATCCACTTGAGATTATTGGTTTGGTCCTTGACCAAAACCTATTTATAGACAATCCTTTTGATTAGTCTATCATCATCACCGAGAGATATATTTTTCTCTCTCATGGAGAATTCTCATGCTTCAATGCTATGATATATTTAAACACCACCTCTAATCTCAAATCCGTTCTTCTCTGTGTTTAATCCTTGGCCCAACAGGGGACCCAAGGATTAATGTAATAATCAGAGGAGGGGCTCACAAAAGTGCTAATGGAGATAACATGGATCCTTTTCAAATTAGAAAATACTCTCCTATAGATCCATTTTTTATGTATCCAAACAACAGGATTACTTTAAAGAATCTTTGGAAGCACTACGAGAAGCTACTGTTGCAATAGGAATTGATGCAGGTAGTAATACCACTACCCATAATCATACTAGTTGTCTATGTCTAGGGAGGAAAGTATCAGGACCATAACCCAAAGTCACTTGAAAATACCACCTTTCATAGGTAATTTGGGGCTTATTTTTTTCTCTCATTAAAATTCTATATCATGAAATTTTAACAAGGAAGTTTCAATCAAAATCCAACCAATTTAATAAGGGATGGAGTAGGAACCCATCCATGCCCCTCTACCTAAGAGACAAGTTCAATATGTTAAGAAAAAGTAGAAACCCAAAATTGGTTGAGATCCATGGGTACATAATTCATGATGTCATGTTGGGCATAGGATCCAATGTGCACATCCTTCCCAATAAAATTAATGGATCAATGAAAATGAATCCATCATCAACTTGAAAAGGGGGAAATGTATTTTGAAGCAAGCATGACAAGAGTGATTTAACCTATGGATCCTATAAAGGGAGCTTGGTGCATAGAACCAATGAATAAATTTATGGATGGAATAATGATTGATTAGTTATAAAACTTGATATATGGAATGCAAGATGATTATGTTAACCCTACGAATGATGGATAAGTGAGATGGAACAATACTTTCTCCTATGACTTAGATAGCCAAGATGCATTCTAGGATTGGTAGGAATGCAACCAAAAGATTTAATTTTTTCATTACACTATGATTAGGTCAATGCACTAGATTGGTATAGAGTTGAGTAACCCTCCCATCTTTGTTGGAATTGGGGATTTAGAGGAATTTATGGAAGACACTAGATTAATGGTCCCAGAAGAACAAATATTTCTAGAACTAGATGCAACAATGAGGTCCACTCTCTCTAGATGGTGGGATATGTAAAAGGACAAATCAAAACGTTGGGAAGAGGTCTAGCCAACATTGTGGCATAGGTTCAACCCACCACCCGAGCATTGGGTTATTAATACTCTAAGAGTAGCACAAGACCCAATCACCTTCATTGAAGTGTACCAAAGGTAGACTAATCCATTCTTTCATATAGATAGTTGTGTCAATAAGTGGATCACGAAGGGATTCCCTAGTTTTGTTGGGTTCGTAAGTTCATCTACACCTTGGGGCCCATACTCAAGACATGCAAGTGGGGAACCACTCAAGAAAGGGTTTTCTTTGAACTTCTCATATCTATGTAAGACTCTTGGTGTCACGTCTACTCTTAATTCTGTTAAATCATTTATGTTTGACAAAGGTTGTGATTGCAAGACCTAGTAAGTTTCATCAACAAAGGTTGTAGATACAAGACCTAGTAAGAAGTTGGAGTGATGTCAAGTGAGGATTCTAGTATTTTCTAAGGTAGATTTAAAACCAAAGGAATATAATGATCCAAAGAAGTTTATGGCATTTTGAATTCTAGTAATTAGAAGGAAAAAGGTCTATAAAAGAAACAACAGATTATTAACTGACAAGATATATAGGGAACCACTAAAGATCAAACAATTGAATATTAGCACAAAATAATAGCCTTGGTTAGATTCCATTGGATATTACTGGGACAATCATACCATATTCAATTGTGGTCCTACTCAAGGAATATTTTGATCTATTCCACATAACTTCACAAAGATTAAGTGAATCAAGGAAGAGCTTGGTGAGATGTGGATTGAATTGAAACTATACTCTAAGCCAATCAAGAGAAGGCCATTGATGGGTAAGGTAAGTACCATCTCTTATTTCATCAACCTTACCATCATTATCCTTCTCTAAATAGATAGCCTGATCATTTTCTTGCCTATTGTTAGCCATTTTTACCCCATTTATCATTCCCGAATAATATGCATTTTTCGGTTGAATCTCTATGATAAATGAACGATTTTTACTAAGAAGAGAACAGGAATGCATGATCTATGTGTTTAGGGTTGTTAACTTATTGGATTTCAGGATTTCAGGAAGAAGATTTATATATTTTGTTATTTGTCAGGTGCTAGATATTTTTTCAAAATCTTTGGAATCAATTGTTAAATTTAGCAATGTGGTAGGGCTTTTCATCGACAACAATATTACTGACAATTAAATTGTCCAGTGCTAAAGAGTTTCTCATAATCATATGTGCTTTTTAAAATATGGATATTCAAGTGTTTATCGGGATCCATTGGATTTGATGATGAAGCAATGATGGATGATTATGTAGGATGCCACATAGGACATATCGAACACTACTCATATGAGTGCTCGTACATACATACACTTATCACCACTTAGTTAGGTGTAAAGTGTGGCTTGTGTAACAGTTAAAGCAATTAGTTGTTAATACTATGAATTATCTTGAATTAGTGATTTCTTTTATTTCTCCTTGGTTTGAGGAAAGTAGTTAAAAACAATTTTTAGTTAATTTCTTGAAAATGAGCAACCACTCAAGAACTCAAGGGAACTTTTTATATAAAGAAATGAGAAAAATAGCCTAAGGGGTTCATTTTATTGTTAGTGCATATTTTGGAATACAAACTATATTTTTTGAATATTGGTATTTAATGTTACTTCTGGTTGGTTGAGTTAGCATGCAGATCATTCAACAGACTATAGAGCAAGGGCCCTTCTACAATTGTGGTGATCCTAATTTCTTCTACAATCTTTATTTTAGTATTGTTCTTTCAATCTCAATGTCTAGAAAAGCTTACTCTTTCATTTATGTTATTGACTTATAATTTTGTAATTAATTTTGGTCATTTATTTATATTTCCGTTTAAGGCATTTATTTTTATGCATTAGGTATATTATAACTTTTTTTCAGTTTTTAATCTTTCTTGCTATGGTTAAAACAAGAATTATGAATTAATTTGGAATACCTATGTTGTAGCAATGCCAAAGATTGAATTAAATTCAGTTAGGTTTTAATAGTACTGTTTTACAGTTTCTATATTTCCCTGTAGCATGGTTTTTTTTTGTTGTTGTATAAAATTCTTGTAGCATAGAATTTCTAGTTTTCTATATAAATTTTCTATACTGTAATTAATGTAAGCTGCTAAATAATTTTTAATTAGTATAGTTCAATATTTTCTTTTTATTTTCTAATTAAATTAGGAAGAACAAGAAAAGTGATTTCCCCCAAAAAATAAAGAAACAAAAATAGTTAACAATAACAAAGCCTAAGCAATTAAAAGCCTAAAAATGCACATACAATGCATGGTGTTTTGAAAAGCCTCGCATTTCCAGGTTGATAATTAAAGTAGGTTCTTGTGATTAATGGAGTGTAAATTCCAAGAATTATCTGAGCTTGTCACTTCTTGACGTTGTTGTCATAGAAATACCAATCTTTGAAGTAATTGTCTTTGCATTTGGATTTAGGAATTTATTCATTGGAGATTACTTCTCTTAGTAAGAATGAATGAGGAGAAGGAGAGATAAGTTTGGAAGATTTCTACCTAATTCTCCTCCACCTTCTAATTCGAGGGAATCAAGTAAGAAAGGAGATTATTTTTTAGCTTCTCATAATGTGAAAGATGAACTTGAGTTTAAAGTTAAACAAGACATAACACATATTGATTTGTGGGGATTCCACAGAACCTATGGAGTAAAATACAAATATATTGACTAAGGACTTGATACTTTGTTCAACATGGGATATAGAGAAGAGAGACATGAGGAAGAAATATGTATACCAAGGAATGAACAAGAATATGAAGAAGAGGAATATACATTTCCTATCAGAGAGTCTGATGAAGAAGATAAAATGAAAAACATAAATCCTCTAGTTCTTCCACTAATTTATGGACTACCTATAGAATACCCAAACACCTTGTTTGAATTTGAAGTTTTGTGTTATACATATGAATACAAAACTGATGCTCAGAAGTTAAGACTATTTCCCTAAACTTTGAAGGATGTTGCATTAAGGTGGTTTATGGGACTGCAAGGAGCAAGTATTGGTACTTGGGAAGAGATGAAGAATTGTTTTCCAGATAAGTATAAAGAATATTGTAAAGCACATGAAAAAACGTATGGAATTTTCCATATGACACAAAGGGATGATGAAACTTTGGAAGGCTATGTTGAGAGATTTCATTTTAGTTATAAACATGCTACAAGTTTCAAACTTGAAGATGAATCACCCAAATTAGTGTTGCTTAGAGGAGTAAGAGAAGACATGATGGAAGCCTTAGATTTAATTGTTACTGAAGATATACATAAATTCACTTATGATGGAATAAAAGACATTTTCAAGAATTACTCAAGAGAAACCATGAGGAATTCAAAGGGTTGTTGATGTTTAGATTGGTCACAATCCCAACAACAACCTCACGAGGATAAAATCCCCCTGCATTTTTATAGAGTTGGTAATCCTCTATAATTTTCCAAAGATGTAGCTTGATGTTCATGTATTAAACTACCAAATGGGAGAGTAATAAACAACAAACCCAAAATATTTATTGATTTAGTTTATGTATAGAATGGTTCTTGATAACCACATTTCTCTTTATGTGCATCATTTGCCCGGAAATAAACCGAGAAATTCTTTGACAATAAAAAGATAAAGGAAGGATTCAATATCAAAATAAATATGTTCTTAGATTCATTATTACAACCCTATGAAACACTTGCAAAAATAAGATGCAACCATATCCTCTCAAAAGAAAAACAATGAAATGGTGTTGATCATTTCAGATAACTTTAAATGAGTTTTGCATTCAAAACTGAAAACAATTTGTTGGGTATACTCCAAAAATATCATGTTCATAAATCCCAAGGTTCGAGAAATCATTAAAGTTACACCCCAAAGTAGTTCTTTGTGGAGTTTCATAAAATATATTCAAGAATACAAAGCATTTCAACAAACGGATTGACTAATGCTCATAAATAAAGCTTGCCAAATGCAAGGAATAAACCTCCATGAATCATTTAGACAATGCTTTCTTACATTTATCAGTCACATATATCATTGTAAAATACTCCATGATATTTAAGAAAGAGACATAGAAGAATAAAAAATACACTAAAAAAATCAGCCTTATGCTCAGTTCAGAAATACAAACATAAATCCTTGAGAGAAATTTTGTAGAAAAAGATGAAGCAAGAAAAATGGATATCTTTATTTGTTGATTAGAAAATTGGCTACATATTTATGGCTGAACAACGATGTATTGATGATGTGAACCTTTCTTGATGATTTGAATTTATAACGCCTACTTTGATGGTGCTATCCTTCTTTTAAATATGTTTCCAATGCTTCTTGAAGTAGTTTGGGTTTATGTTCTTCTAGAAGTTTCCACATGCTTCCTCTTTTTGGAATTAATGCTTGATTAAATGATCATTAATGAATCTGTGTCATAGAAATTAATTCCTCCAAGTGGGACCCACTTAATCCTTTAATAAAAGTTATTTAATAAAATTTTAATTCCAATTTTTCAAGTTGACCACCTTTTAATAAATGGAACGTGTTTTAATTTTCTGAGCATGATAAGTGAATTCTAATCCATGGAAACCATTCCATGAGAAATAGACATCATTATATATTTCCAACAAGTCCTCTTGAGCGAGATTTGGAGTTGTATATCTCAAGTTATAGCCTCGGGAAGTTGAGCTTCTGAATAAATTTACCAACAAGTCATGAAAATAGAGCTGATTTTTCTTTTAATTTCTGGGATAATTATGGCCAAATTCATCCCTTGAAGCCTATCCCATTGTATTTTTCATCAAATTACCTTTCCAACGAGGTATATTTTGTCCAAAACAGACACTCAAATATTGAGTTATGAACTTCTAAAGGTCGCTACTCAACAACCGTTCATCAAATTTGTGGATCAATCCTAGCCCTTCATTTTATTCTGCCTCTTAAATCCCACATGTGTTGTGGTAGTTGAAAATTTTAGTGTTTATAATGAAAAACATTCCATACTTTTCATGTGGAACAAAGGAGATTGTGGATACCTTGGTGTAGCTCTCATGCCTTAGGAAATTTCATGAATTAATAAAAAATTGGATGGCCCAGTCGACATCCATTCATCATCCAGTCAACGTCAAGTCAGCGCCCAGTTGTTTCCTATGTGTAAAAGTATGATAATATTCCACATGTCATGATTTGATTGGTCACCAAATGTCATAACACTAGTAAATTTGGGTCATTTTCTGACGACACTTTCATCGTAATGCGACGTATGGTTGTCGGGATCCCGACAAAAACTGGTCCCCCCAAATGTCGATTCTGGTATTATCTCACTTCCGACGAATACCCTGGTCATCTCAATTATGACATCTATGATGTACACGTGTCATCGAAGGCCCAATTATATAGTGACATAAATGGTCATCTCACTTCCGATGTTTTCGTTCGTCGGAAGTGAGACGAATGAGTGCAATCATTGTTCGAATAATTTTCCATATCAACCATGTTTCATTCATCAGAATTTAGACGATATGGAAACTATTCATCGACAAATAATATATATTGGCCATGTTTCATTCATTGGAAGTGCGACAAACTAGAAACTATTCGTTGACAAATTTTATATATCGGCCACATTTCCTTCATCGAAAGTGTGACGATATAGAACTTATGTTCATCACAAGTCATAGGAAAAAGAATCTATTCATCGATGAATTTTCTATATCGACCATGTTTTAGTTCATCAGAAGTGATACAAGGGGGCGTCGGAAGACCAACGTACTGTAAATGTTTAAAAAAAAAGATAAATTCACAATACACATAGAAAAATGTTACACTAGTAGACTGTAGAGAAGTTGCAAGAAGAGTTGGCATCCAAGGAGGAGAACATAAAACTTAGTAGAATATGTGGCCATTGGTGGCCTCTTCCACGCCTACATTTGATGGAAAGAGATATTATGTTCACCTTACATCTATCCCATTAGCATGTCAATATCTTTCTCTTGCAATTCCCCTCAATCCAATGATTGACATCTCCATATCATTCATTTGCACCTTAAAGTCTCATTTTTCTATTAGTATGAGTTTTGGACACACTGTTTATGTTCTTTGGCATTGCATACATGGGCACAATCTCTAGAAAACCACCTTTTTCATTTCCATTTCCATACACTAAATAAATATCTACACTCTTATACCTATTATCAACATCATATTGTTTCCCTTCTTCTCATTATCTCCTCGATCCTTCCTTCCCTTCATGCTCTTAGTTGCTACAACAATAAAATTTATAGCATGTATTTCAACATATCCATGGCATGATCCTCTTGTTCCAAATTATACGATTCACCAACACCAACACACAACTAATACATGTTTGCAAACAATAGTTGTTTCTTGTAAGATATAAATTTTATCTCTTTTCAACCTACCTATTCTAGCACTTCAACTTTCTAGGACTTCTGGAAACAACACTACTTTTCTTTCTACAACCACAACAATGTCTCAACACATGCTTACTATTCGGACAAATATCGTCACTTGTTTTTCTCCTAAAGTACACCACATGCAAAATTTGAGGGTTTGTCTTGATTCCTTAGTGTAGCACAACCAACTCCCTTCACATTATCTTACTATCACCCTAACATTGATCACTAGAACTCCAATAGTTTCTATTACACAATCCCAGTACAACATCAACACTTGTCATCTTAGTTTGGATATTCTACACAACTCAACACATGCCACACATTGTTTATTACACATCGTCTCTACTCAGGAAGATAATACAACTCTTTCACCAAGTATCAATAACACTCTATTGGAGGCATGATTTATGATTCCAAAAATGCATGAGGTGATATTCCTCACTATCACTTGTCCAGTTGAGGAGGATTCATTTTTACAAATATGGCCCATTTCATACTTTCATCCCAGTTCCGGGTTGAGAAGTCTCACATGAAGCCATAACACTTGTGGGCCAACACAACATTTTGACATAAGGTTCCACATTCCCCCAACACTGACAACCATGGGACATTCCCATTAGGAATATACTCACATAATATACTCAATCTTCAACAACAAAACTAATCTCTCTACAATTCCATAGCTTCTTGTAGATCAACACTCAACATGGATTTATATGTCTTTCGACATTTTTTCTCTCCCTAGAGCCACTCCTTTTTTCTTTAGTTTACTAGTCCCATCTCTCACGTGTGTATCATCTATCCCCTTCCTTTTACAGATGAAGTTTTTCACTTGGCAAGCTACACCTCTACATAAATTCATTAACATTTTTCTAGCATAGCATTTCATCACTAAGGTTCACATCGCTTTAGCATGGACATATTTCATACCATTCATTTAACACCTCCAACAATAACACCACTCTCCTTATAGTGCCACTTCTTCTTGCACTACCTCACGCAGTATGGAAAAATGATATTTTTAGTGATTTTACTCTCGCTAGAGCCATTCCTAAGTCGAGAATAAACGATGACACATCAATAGTTCTAGACTATTCTATAGTAGTTCAATTTATAGTTCCACTAAAACTTTCTCTTGGAGACTCTTATTTATCATACTACCAACATGCCACCACAAAACCTCATAGGTTTTATTACACCACATATGGAATTCATGGGAGCAGTGATTGGAGTTTAACCACATGTGATTTCTCTTTGCGTCAATAGTCCATGTATGCTCCACACCACACATCTCTCTTTCAACCTTTCTTGACTCTATGCCTATATGAATCCCTAGCTCCTTCTCTTCACATGGATAACGTACTAGTTCCAACAAAACTATTCATCCTTGGTGTCTGTCTCTTTGACATCTAGCTAGATTCACCTCTATTCCATTAAACACTATGCTTGAAATGTTATTTTTTATAGTCCATCTCCTCTTCTTGGAATATTTTAGAGTTTGGGAGGAAAGTGGGGACACTTATAATCTAAACTAAGAGGAACTAATGTGAAACACAAGGAAACACTAACAAACCACATCACCAGTAGCACTCCTCCTTTGCAGACACACTCCTAGATCTATAGTTGCATTCATTATTATTTAGTTGCATACTTTCAACCCTCAAGCTACGTGCATTGAATTATTTACTATTTCTTCCAGTCTTCAAGCTACGTGCATCTTATATTATTATTTTCAGTTTGGTAGCTAGTTTTATGTGGAACCATTGTAAAACTATAAGAAGGCCTTTGGTCAAGTGAATAAGAAAAACAATATGTCAAGGGTTTTATATATTTACCTTATTTTCTTTGTTGTTATGATTCTTATCTAATTTTTTCATGGTAGAGGGGTGGCATGATACCATAGTACCCTAGGGTTTGGTGAGGTATTCATTTGAGTATAATGGTTCATAGGTCAGGTGTGTTGGGTGTGAGTGTGGGATTTCTATTGAAGTAACAAAATTCTTCAAAGGAATGGGAAGAGATCTAGTGATGGAGGCATCAATAGCTAGAATGGGGGGAAGAGGGAGAATGACCAAGGGAAGGTAAGGGTAACACGATGTATAGATTACTTTCCATTTCCAAGGAAAGGAGAACAACCTTGTGCAACATGGGGCTCTTAAAATTCCACTTCATGATGAAAATAATCTAATAAAATGGATTTGAACTTAAGCATGAGTACCTAGTGGTAGTGATGTGGAGATGAAGCCAGAGCTTGGTGAAGAAAGCAATGAATTGTTTAACCAACTATATTGGAGTTTGTTGAGGTTGAACCTAGTGACACATTAAATCTTTTCTATATCTATGAGGGCAAAAAAAAATGTGGATTGCTTGAAAAAACCCTATATAATCAATCATTTCGTTGGGTGGGGGGTCACTTCGGTTGTTAAAAAGTGCAATGGCATCCAACTAAGTCTACCACCAATCCAATGCTAAACCTTCTAAGTGATTTTATGCTAAGGTAAAAAAGTTATTCTTATATAGTTTAGGGTGTAATTTGATGAAGGCGGTCATACTATGAATCCATGAATCGATGTGTTTACCCTGGATGAGACCAACATACTTAAGAAGTGAGAATGATAGGTTCAACGAAATCCCTGGAGGTTGGATCATGAATTGAGTTTGGCATAAATCATGTAATATTTGGATTAGTACAGGAGTGTAACATGCATGAGGTGGATTAAGTTGTGCTAAAGGAGCATTATGACAAGGTGTCGTGGTCTAGAGGAGCAATAGATTGAATACTATATATTGATAGTGCCAGTATTAGGATGAAAGGGAGATATTGATGAGTGGATTATGGAAGAAAGACAATGGGGCTAGGAGGGGGATATATGTAGAGGCATGTATCAGGTGAAAAGAGTTTTGACTTGAGTGTACTTTATGAAAAGGGTGTTGTCATCTAATAAAATAATGAAAAGAGGAGGTGAAAAGTGTTGTTGTATGACCATTAACAGATGTGAAGAAAATAATACAAATAATTTTGAAGACCAAACTAGAAAGAAACAATAAAAATAACAAACGAGTTCCTTGACAAGATTATCAAATCCCCTATTAGCTTGAGTATTTGTGTAGATAGGTTTCAATATTTAATCAAGTGAATTGTGAAATATGCAATGCCAATACCATTACCACTATGAAATATCCAACACCCTAGGAATGGTATGCACTTTAACTATCCATATTAGAAAGGATTAATAATTTGTTTCATAACACTTCTAATCAAAAGCCAAGATCATAGAATTATTTGTGATAGTAAGATAGTCCCATGTAACAGAGAAGTAATATTTGGCTGGTAAAAGTTTAATGCAATGTAATGCCCAAGGTTAATGTAGCTAGTAAGAGAACGGAAAGAGAATTTTATATATTCAAAATGAAAAATAAATAAAGGGATGTGAATGATAAATCAAATGACAATTTATATTGAGCTCTACTCACTCACTATGAGGCCATCACCCTAAGTCCTAATGCATTGAATGCATATCAAAAGAAAAGGAGTTAATTGAATCTTTATGTAATAAGTGCATAAATATAAAAGGGGCTTGCAAATCAATTAATAAATATCAAAAGGAAAGATAGGCGTGGAAATAAACAATGTTGAGGAAATGATAACTCAATGCACCAAGTGATCACAGTACATAGGTTCTCATGGAGGTGAACATCACATGTGGCCTTGCATGTCAATGGCACCATGACCATGAAGTAAACCCCATGTCATACCACTCATTCATACTTACACTTTGATGGGTTTCTCAAAAATTAATCTACTTGGGTACTAGCACACCTAATAGGGTTGTTTGATGGTCCTCCCATACTTAAACTTAGTAAATTGTATAAAGCCATAAGCTAGTACCATATTGATAGTTCCCAAAGTAAATTGTTGTTATCCACAATTTTGGTCATCGTGATGATGTTATGATAACGGAAAATCAAGATCTTCACTAAGAACACTTTCCTGAGAAAAGTTACATTTGTCTGCTTCCAGAAATCATAATTTTAAGAGAGGTTCGCAGGCTACCTATATATTTACCTGCGAGAATGCCTGATTCTCGCAGGCTGCGTTAAGCTGGAGTGCGAGGGGTTCGCACTGTACCTAACTATCAGGGTGCGAACATCTTCCAAATGAAGGAAAAAGATAAATTCTCGAACCTTCTAGAAGGGAATCTTCTAGAAGGGTGAGTTGGCATTCGAATGGGTATCTAAGTACTGGTTTTCCTGATATCTTGGGATCATTCCTATCCAAGTAACTAATCTATTCTCTCCTATATATTGAGGGGAATGCTTAAGGAAAAGGTTAGAAGCAAACTAGCAAGAGATTAACTGGAGAATTAGTGGAATATTGTATGAAGGACGGATGCTACAGCAGCTAGAGACACCAGCATGGTCATCAAAAGCGGTTGATTTTCTTCATGCATGAGCAAGTGTGTCAGAGCTAGGAGCCATCGAAAGGAGATCTACAACATCAAGGCTCAGGTTGTAAGTTTCACTTTCTATCAATTTAATACAGTAATATGTCCCTTTCCCATAAAGATGATGTCACTTTATTACGTAACTCCTTGATCATATGTATAGATTAGCTATTGAATATATTGATTTGCCTTCACTTCGATTGGTTTGTACTGTTATGATCTGAATGGCACAAGAGCATAGGAGCGAAGCTTGGAACAACAGAGACCCAAGGAAGCGTTCATAAGGTATGATCATGATCCTTGCCTCTTAGTTCATTCAATAGTCTAGATCTAGGGAAAGAGTATTATTCTTTCCTATTTTGTTCTAGATCCAGGTGGATCTAGGGAGATCGGTTTGTGTCCACACTTACGGATTAATCCTAAAACAAAATCGGCGACTCCACTGGGGAAAGATCCCATTTTTTGGTGGCTTTTTGTATTTTTCTATGGCCATTTGCTCTAGTTTCATATTTCTCTTGTTTTATCAGTCTCTGAGTCCTCAGGATATCCTGAGAGACCTTCTGGGTCTATAAGCCTTTGTCAATTTTGCCTTCATTTTCAAAAAAATTTGTCATCTTCAGGACTTCTCACACTGCGTTTAACTGTAGCTTGTGAGAACTGGTCAAGTTCACACCCTGCAAATAGGGTCCAGTGCGAATACCTCGCACCTTGCTACAAAGTGGCCTGCGAGAATCCTATCTTCTCGCATTGTGTTACACTACTTTCTTGCGAGCAAGATTTTTGAAAATTTTGAATTTGAGTTTTGATTGCTCAGATCAGTTGATTCACCTCTGATAGGCTTATTGGATCATTGATTTATACATTTCTTTCTTTTGTTTGCATGCTCAAACAGACTTAGGGTTTCAAGGTTTTTCTTGCCTTTGTAGCTTGACTTTCATTTCTTGGCTCTTATCGGCAATTTCATTCTCTCTGTCTTCTGGAGTTGAGTGTGTCTGATTGGCTGAGAACCAGTGATTGGTTGAGAGTCAAGTGTTTGGTTTTTCTCATTTGCTTGTCAGTTCGAAAGGACATTTTCATTTGCATTGAGAAGACTATTTGGTTTGTTCTTTGTTCTTGCTTTCGTTGAAAGAGTTGATTGGGTTGTTATTGTTTGATTCTTTGTGATTTGATTTTCTGCTCGTATATTTGTGGATTCTCCTCTTGGAACAGTATTTTGATCACATTGAATATCAGCATATTCCTAGACGTCTTAATACATTAACAGATGCTTTAGCTAATTATGTATTGGACAGACATTTGAACAATTTATAAATCAAACACATTACAGTTCGCACAATGTAAAGTAAACCGGTAGAAGCCGTCTGTATATATAACGATCAAAAGAGTTTGTTTTTACAAAATGTTTGTTCGAAGACCAAAATATCAAAAATTGAAGCTCCTGGCTTCTACATAGTGACGTCATGGATGATGTTCACGGTAACACACTACTTCCCTAGCTACTCTGCGGAGCAATCGACCCATAGTGGCAGAAACTCCTACAGTGTGACGTTGATCGCGTAGTGGAATCTCTTCCAGAGTCATATCTGGAATGTTGGTTGTCAAGCCCTCTAAATTCTTCTCCACCGTCAGATAATCCTCGACGTACTGTGGTACTGCTGTTGCTGCCTCTCCTCATCGCTGGATAGGAGAACTACCAGCAGGTCTATATGCTCCAACGTCTGTGTTATCAACAAACATTTGGTGTTAGTCTTCGGATAAATCCATAAAACAAAAACATTTAAATATGTTAAAAATACAAAAACATTTAAAAGATAAAATTGGTGTACTTCTTACCGAGGTCTCCCCACTGAGCATCCTCAGGTAGTGCGAGATCTGGATCTCCTAAAAAATCCAACCAGGCATATGCGTAATCATCAATCATCAGCATCTGGGTCTGCAACCAGTCAAAGAAAATATCATCATATCTGACGATTGGTCCTGCCACATGTCGAGCCATGAGCCGACACCATCGTAACATCCTCGGATCCCTAGGACCTGGAAACCTCCACTCAGCCTGTAGACAAAGTACAGGGACCCTCTCTAGGAAGAATGACACTAACAAAGATCCATATCCAAACTGTTTCAGATCTCCACGCCTGCACTTGGTCAACTGCTTTTTGAGACTGCGCAATACTGCATCATCCCAGTTAAATACTCGGGGCTCAGTACACTCGATGGCGTACTGGAAATAGCTCTGCAATACCATATGGGGGGCATCACTTCCAGCCATCTGAGAAATCGTAAAGAGAATAGTGTGGAGAGTCAAGTCAGTTACTCCCCAGATTGCCACTTTCCCTTTCTTTCTTTCAGCCTCAGGTACACAATATTGGTTGCAGTATTCACTCATTGTCAAACCGCCCCTTCTGTTGCCGATCAGACTGACATAGGACCCACGCCTGGATAATTCGGTCAAGAAATGTATGTCCTCGATGTCAATAGCTAATGTATGAGCTCCCACAATGAAAACTTGCTGGTTCGGATCCCACATTCGGACTAGGTACTCCAGTAATTGGACTTGGGCTCTCATGCCCAGGATACAAAAGTATTTTAAGAGACCGCAATATCTTAAGGTAGCTATGGTGGGAGGGTGATTTTTGGTGTTTGTGTTATCCTCCTCGTGTTCCCGTTCTCGCCACTCAAGCAACATACTTGTGGCTATTAACCTGCATAAGAAACATATGAAGATGATTAGTGATCTTATTCATGAAATAAATTCTTTCTATTGGCTAAACGTTTCATAAATTTTTGAGTTTTGCGCTGCTCGCAGGTGCCATACTATGCACAGTGCGAACTTCTCGCAGGCGCCTTAAGGCTCACCTGCGAGAATGCGTCATTCTTGCAGGTCCCGTATGGGCCACCTACAAGAATGCCTCCACGCGAATAGGGTTCAAAAAACTAACTTAAAACTGAAATTTTAACCAATGAAATCAAATTTTTAAACCATGAAAAGATCGGGAATGGAGAACTTACCAAAATGCTGCTGATGGTTCGTCAAATGATTGCCCGTAACTCCCAGAAATCGACACCGAATGTAGAGGGTAAAATGAGGGTTTTTTGGAACTCAATGGTAAAAGTGTAAAATGATATGGTAAATTTAGTTATTTACTCTTTTTAATTACTTTTTACTATATCAAATGTGGGTTTTTATGTCTATTTATTATTTAACCCTAATCAATAATGTGAAAATGAGTGAAATGACTTGCAGGTACGAAACATGGATGATTATGGACAGAATTTTTCCCTGGTGTGGTGTGATTTTGATTATTTGTTATGGTTTGAGCACCTTTTGTCCATTCTTGCGCTTGTGTAAAAAATAAGAACGTGATCGAGCGTCGTTTTATCTCTTTTTCGGGCTTGCTGTGGTTATACGAAAAAGGAACCCCCCTGGAGTTATCTTTAAGCTCTTTTCAGACTCTCTAAACATGAAAAGATTGTCGAGCGACCTTGCTGTCTTCACGCTCGCTAAAGTATTTGAAGTATGCGTCTTTCGAGCAATAGTTTAACCCTTTTTCGGTCTCGTTGGACTACTGTACGAAAAAGGAACTGAGAGAGTTCTCTTTTAAGTGTTTTTCCAAACTCTATAATCTTGAAAAACCTTCGATTTTACTATCTCTGGACTCGTTAAACAAACATTGAC
>SNQJ01S0018216.1:312205-342247 GCA_010110895.2 Picea sitchensis
CTAAGAAGTGATTGGATTCATGTTATGCATAAGGGATCATGGGTTAGTAACTCCATATTAAACACACACACTTACCTTACTTGATTCATTACTAGTGTATTCATTATGAATATCCAATGCCATTTGAGTTAACATGTCATATGTTTTTCCTTAGGGTTGTTGTGGCATGCACAAAACTATTGGGAAGTGGTGTAAAAGGATTGGTAGTCATGGGAGACTAATATCATATGAACTAATATAAGCTAATATAATAATAATAATATATACTTATATCATTACCCTATACATAATTATAATAATTATATATACTTATATTATTACCCTATATAAGATGATGGGTATGTACAGACATGATGTTATGACTAGACATTAGTGTAATGTAATATATATGAAAAACACTCATTAATAAGCATTGATTGGATTCATGTTATGCATAAGAGATCATGGGTTAGTAACTCCATATTGAACACAAAAGATTACCTTATTTGACTGATTACTAGTATAGTGTATTCATTATAAGGAATTTGTATGATGTTTCAATTATATAGGGAATTACTAAAAATGCATATATTTCTTTTGATACATATATCATACATCAACATATAATTTTTTTACATGATTGTACATATAAACAAAAAATAGATTAAATTATAAAAGATCGGTGATTAATTCAAATAAAAAATAATGTTTGTGAGGGAAATTTTCTAACCCATGGACATATGCATTGAACTGCAACCAAATCTCTTGTTCAAGTCAATGAGTTATCTTAGTGCACATCACTCTTTATAAGGATATGTACTAATATGTTCCTCAACTTTAACATGCTCGAGGGAAAGGTGTTAGATTTTATTTTTCTATCCTTTTGCAATATATAGATTCAAGGCAAGAAATCCTCTTATTTGCATATTATATCAAGAATACATGGAGTAATTGATCAATCAATATATTATTGCAACTTAGTATTGGTATATATATTCACACATATGATGTTCAATTAGATAAACCAATATCCTAAATAATTTACTATAAAAAATAACGTTTTTCACATAATCACTACACAAATATAACAATTCCCCCTTGTGCATCTCCACTATTTCTCATACCAAGCATCTAGGGTTTACCTACTTTTTTCGACGGATTTTTTTATATTTCTCATTCAAGTTGAAATACAGATATATTTTTAATATTCCTTAGGGAGATATTATGATTCTTAACACATCGTTTATACTAAAAATATCCCTAATTAACGGACTATCATATATTATATTCATACAAAATATTATCCTATATACTATATCCTATCAACTTAAAACAAATAAGTGTTTAGTGAAAACAAAATCATAGCATATAGGATAGCATATATTGTATGCTCTCAATTTATACATGTATATCAAGAAAAAAATAGAACAATAATCCATTTTTTCGTGCAAACTCGTGTTGCTATTTCTCTTGGTCAAGCCATAAGCATCATAGGTTTCAAAGATTCAAATATTTGTTTTACTAATTAAAATACTAGAATATACAATATGCCAATGCTTACCATGAGCATGTCAAGGAATGTGAAACCGATGTTCTTGATGATCGATATCACATTAAATATTGGAATCAATAGAAATATTGGCATGCGTTATAACCTTCTAGTGTAATTGCTACAACCCTGAAACCTTTTAGGTTTAGAAAAGAAAATAAAAACCAACACAAGAATAAGAAGAAAACCCACATATAATTTATATATCTATTAGCCTAAGCATTACAAAAATAGATCTATATAGATTTGTCTACACTATTACTCTAGCAAAATAGGGAAACATGAATACTATACTGTAATGGCTACAACCTTAAACACTCTAGGTCTACAAATTGGTTCTACTAAAAAAAAATGTCAGTACTAAAATAACAAGAAAACCCATATGACAATAATGGACTGTAATGGATACAACCTTAAACACTCCAGGTCTACAAATTGGTTATACTAAAATACAAAAATGCTAATACTAAAATAACAAGAAAACCCATATGACAGTAATGGAGTGTTTCATTGAAGGATAACACTCCATGAGAATCCAACCCTAGACCTATACTTTCAGATCCAAAACTATAATATGGAATTTATTACCCTAGGATGAACTGGAATTATAAATGGCATGAAGTCACAATGGAAGGGAGAGGTGTTTAAGAGAGAGGTGTTTAATAGAAAAATAGAATTGGAATTGTAAATAATAAATTTGTCATTAAATTTTAAAATTGAGCTAGTACATAGATGATACACTAGAACTAGCCATGATTTCTTCCAAGTCTCCACATGGGTAAGCTCCAACTTCAAACCATGCCAAATATTTTGAGAATTGATCCCACTAAGTTAGGTTTGGAGGTTTCCACTCAGTCAAGTTCACGAGTGAGTAAGCATAATGACATGTTCAAAATTGAGTGAATGAGAAATTTTGAGTTGAGTTGTATGACACCCTTACAAATCGTACAATAAGTGGGTGGCATATTAACATAGTGTAAGTGGGTGGCATATTGACAAAGATGTGTTAGATATTTCTAACATGTTATATATATGAAAATGTAAATGCAAGCATATATTGCGTGGATATTTGAATACACATTCTTGTAGAGCTTATGTACTTCTCAAGCTTCCATAGATTCATTTTGCATGCGCATGCATTGCATCAAACTTATCATAAATTTTAACCATTGTTCATTTGATTTAGTAAATTCCGGAATGTATACATCACTTTTTTAAAGAAATCATAAAGGTATGCCAGTTCATGATCGACTTTGGACATTTTCCATTTTCTATTTTTTTTTCTTGATTGAACTTCTATTAACTTTATGCGTGTTGCACATACCAAATGACTATATTGACAACTTATGACATCTGAATGATAGTCTTGAAAGGGAACATGACCATCGGTTTGATGGGTTTCTTGAAAAATAGCCTTTCAATATGATGGATCCTTTTTCATATATAAAATCGTTTTCATCAAAATCTTCTACTAACCTCATCTTTTGTTCTATGCATCGCATCAAATAATATTTCACGTTTTCAATGTTGTCTACAGGTGCAACCACGACAAATACAACTCCTGCAAATAATTCGATATGTTCCAACAAGTAGTTTTTTTAGATTAGAACACATGCACGTGCCATTAAACTAGTCTACTATATATATAAATTTTATATATCCAACTTACAAGTACATCTACAAGTTGTTTAAATATTTAACAAATATATTTTCAAACAATTGTAACATAAAAATTACCTTCTCTAACAAGATCAAAAACTCTATCGCCATCAACTGACACGACAGTTTCATTTGATTCCATCGCCTCTGAGCTTGCAAGTGGCATTTTCCATTTTATATTAAGTTTGTTATGTCTCCAATCTTTAACATATTCCACATTTTTCTTTTTCGCAAATCTCTATGGATTTTGTGTCCTTTATGTAAACTAAACAAAAACAAGACTCATTTATTCTCTCAAATGCAAACACATTTTGATAGCGTCTTTTTTTAACTGAATGGATTTTTCATTTCCCATGTATTTTATCGGGTTCATATGGGATTGATCTATTTACATCTCGGATTCCAACATACCAAAAAAAACTGCACAAGACAAGAACCTATTAACTTGAAATATATCAAGAAAATGGTTGAAGATCATATAAATTTTGTCACGTGAATAAAAATATCTTGTGTACATGTGTAACATGTATATATAGGCACACCTACACACATCCCTTGATGGATAATTTTCATGGCTTAGAGCCAGTTTTCACCATTCAACCACTTGATCAGTGGATTCAAATCGATTGGCATGATGGTTTATCTGATACCTTCGAAGTGCTCATTTTACACATGGCCCTGCACCGTCGTGCTCTCCTTTTCCATGAACAGTCTCAAAAAAATTCCAACAATGTGTAATGTTTGATTTCTTATGAAGACGACACAACCAATAGAATGATCACAAAGATTTGAACTGACCTGCACATCTATCTGACCATATCCAATGTTGATCGAATTAGATCCCGCATTCTTTCAATGAATCATAAAATTTGTCAAAACAATGTTGTACATAATGTGCGTCGTGTGCTCGATCATCACTTATATAAAAGTGATATTATTTAATAACATGTTGATTGTCATTGGTTCTTTCTATGTTATTAATACTATGTTGAGCATGTCTATATAGAACGTGGACAAATATACCAACTTGATCAGAATGATAATATTCACTCTATATTTCTTTTTGGGCAGCGAATGTGTAATTCTTTACAAAATCAACTACAGACAAAATTGTCCCTAGTGGAAACACTTCACAGGATTGTTTGAATTGTAGGTCTTGCCATCGAGCTCTATGTGAATGCTTGGTGTATTTTTAAATTTATTCCTCAAAATTCTTCAAAAAATCTATCACACATATTTTATCTACTTTCAAATTAATCCTTTTGGAAATAACATTTGAAGAATGTGGAGCCATGTTGTTGATATATTCATATCTCTTCAAATTGATTTTTATATTAGAAAATGATTGATCATTCATATCAATAGGATACTTTGGGTGAAACAAACTTAGATTTCCACAACGATCACATTTCTTTCCACCAACACATTTTTTTTGGTAAAATAATTCATCACATTCTCTTTCACATAGAAGCATGGAATGTGGAAGGAGGAGGTGAACTTGGCCATAAAGTTTTACCAAAATCAATAAAATTGTCATAATATAACTCAAATTCCACATGATAACGACAACAACAAGTGTCACTAACAATGATGCGTCTAACAAACCATGGTTTTTGTTGCACAAATGTATTGATGGAAATTTAAATTCTTTGTGCTCTTCTTTGAACTTATTGAACAATTCTATTTGTGTTATTGGAAATATATGTTTTGGATGTTCTTCATATTGTTTTCATGCTATTCTTTGTCACAACACATCCCTTGTATGTGGTGAAAAAAGAGATTTTGTCAACCAACAATTACGGGCCGATTATTTAACGCTTTTTGCAAGTCTGTATTTGTAGGGTTGTCTAGAAATCACTGTCCAACAAGCAAGTTCATCATTTGCATCTATCTGTAATCAAAATTTTCTATGTTTGTACAATGTTTTTCTTGAGGTTCCCATCGATTTTTCCATGTGTTGTGTGAAACGATCTATTATATTTCTAGATGAAACAATTGTTGTTTGTATCACTCTACATGCAACACTGACATCTTTTTTTCGATATTTTCCAAAAGATTTGAATACACTAGTTATATCGTCAAAGAAATTTTATTTCACCTTTGTATCTTTTGTCGACTTTTGAATACCCAATAATGATGTAGCTTCTTTTAACTTTCTTGACTTTATTAGACAGAGTAAAAGTTGATCTTGTACTGTTATTGATTCATCTTTAAAAAAAGTATTATACATATTCTTAGTTTGATATCTTATATTTAATGCTTAGCTTCTTTCTTCCCAAATTTGTCAGTATCAACATTTTCTAATATTTCATCATCAATGTTGATAGATTCTTCTGCATATTTCAATTTAAAGTTTATATTAAAAAGCGAAACCCGAACATAAATTAACTAAACTATATACAAGTGTTCATCTTGTATTATCTAAATTTATGTACATACCTATAGGTGATTCGACTTCTGCTTCAATTTCGGTTTCAATGACTTCATCGACGTTATGAGACAAATCTATTTATGTTTTTTTAAAAACATCAAATCCAAATTACAATCAATTATATTAAACAATAATTTAAATTTGAATTCTATACTTTTAATATAGACAATATGTGCATGCATACCTGGTTGGACTTCTTGTTGTTGAAAATCTGTATTTACATCATCATCATTTCTTTCTTCAATATTTGCACATTCTCATTTATTTCTCCAATAATGCTCTTTCATTTGTTCGTTATGGTGAGTTTCATCTCGAGTGCGATCAAATTTTCTCTTGTGCAAACTTTTGTTTCCCATGAGTATAGTTATCTATAAAAGTTTTTAAAAAAATTAACATGTCAGAATAGTCTCAGAAAAACTTCATTGTCACAAAAATTATTAAAAAATAGTATCAATAATTTTATGTTCAACAAAGACTTCACCTTGAAAAAATGTTCAACAAATCCTTCACTTTGAAAAAATATTCAACAAAGCCTTCACGTTCAAAAAATGTTCAACAAAGCCTTTACCTTGAAAAAATGTTCAACATTTAGCCTTCAATATATAAATTGTCATTCCAATAAAAACTTGAACTTCAAAAACATAAACTATTTTTTGCATTCAAAACATCAACCACCTTGTTCAAAACAACGAAAAAGATGATTCAAAACTTTGCTTAGGTGCTCTACAAAACCATGAAACAAGCGAGTGAATATATATGTTATCATTCTAAAAATTTTCATGGTTGAGTTTTGAACTACCCTATGTATGAAAAATAACTCTATGCCCTAGTTCAAGTTGTTAAGAAGTGGAAGCATTGTCTGACGGGAAAGGAAACCATTATCCAGATTGATCACTAGCTACTGTAGTATTTGTAGGGTCAAAGTAATATACAAAAAACAATACATTAGAAAAAATTTGAGGTAAAAAATGTGTTATCAAAATCAACTTTAAAATAACCAATAGGATTCAAGATGATGATGTCAACCATAAGTGTAAATAGTTTTGGAGGGAAAGAAACAAATTCTTATTTTTAATCATATTCTTGACTTGCCTCTTTGTAGGTTTATGTGAATTTTGAGTGTAGGTACTCATTTCATGCAAAATTTAGTCCTTCATCCAATGAGTTCCTACACTTTAAATTTGAGTAAACCTACGAAGAGATGTGTCAAAAATACAATTAAAAATGTATTTTTCTTTCTTTCCCTTTGAAAATTCATAAATCTTAGTTTATTATTTTAACTATTGTTTTATTATTTTCCTTAGGGTTCCCATTTTAGACCTCAACATTTATGTATTGCACTATAAGTGGATGAAGTTTTGTAGCAGTTTTGTCTAGTCATCAAATATAAGAAGGGTAGCACTAATAAGTTGGTAGACATGCTTTCAAGGCCACCCACATCCAAGATTACAGCCTTGGGAACTCTTATGCACATGAATCATTTTACCCATGATGTATACAAGGAGGCATACACAAAATATGAGGAATCTAAAGAGATGTTTAAATGGCTACATGGAAAAATTCATGTAAAAGAAGGTGGTGGTAAGGTTGAATATCATCTTCAAAATTAGATTCTCTACAATCTAGACAAGATCTATGTTTTTAAAGGTGAAATATTACAGTTTATTGGAGAGGTTCACACCTCCAAGGTTGCAGGACATTTTGGTGTTAATAAGATAGTTGCAAACTTACATAGATATGTGAATTGGCCCAGAATGTAAGAATATGTGGATTGGTTTATTATAGGATGCATACTTTGTTGCATTAACAATCCTAGTAATAGAAGTCAAGGTTTATGCCATCCCTTACATGTACCCACTAGACCGTGAGATAACATATTCATAGATTTTATGGATGGTTTTTCAACAACCAGGAAGGGACATAACTGTCTATTGTGATAGTTGATAGGTTCAACAAGATGTACATTCTTATGCTTTGTAAAAAGACCATAAAAAGATAAGAAACAACAAACATGTTATTTGAAAAGGTGTGGGTTCAGCTTGGAAAACCAAGGAGCATCATCCTATAGGGATACTAGATTTCTCAGTGACTTTTGGAATACACTTTGGGAGAAAATGGTCACCAATTTGAAGAGATCTACAACTTTTCATACATAGATAGATCAAAAGACAAAAGTAGTCAATATGCCATTGGTTCATATTTTGAGGGTTTACAATTATAAGCATTCAAAAATCTAGGATGAAAATTAACTTATATTCATAATCTTATAACAAAACAGTCTACATTTCTATTGATAAGTCCCATTTTGAGACTTGATTTGGGTATCTACCACCATCTCCCTTGGATGTTGTATATGGATAACAAGGAGGAGTGATGGAAAACATCATAGAAGATGCATTTAAAGTTTTTTTTTTTTTTAAAGATTAGGCATATCAATTTGAAGTAGGAGACATTGAAGAAGTCATAGAAAAAGTACAAGGCCCGACGTTATCAAAATATAATTGAGAAAACATTCCAGATGGGAGACAATTTTTCATTGCATCTAAACAAAGAAATGTTGCAAGGTCCCGGTAAGAATGTCAAGGTTGTGCGGTACTAGTACTTTTGAAGTATTGGAGAAGGTGGGTGATAATGACTATAGACTCAATCTACCCCCATATATGTGTGTTTACTTAGTAGTGAATGTGGAAAATTTTAAATTCTATGAGCCTTCCATATTGGATCAATCAACTGAGGAGTAGGTCCTACATACCATAGATTACTTAGCATAGAATCTCAGACAAAGTTAGAAAAATATATAGTTTTGTAGAAGAAGTATGGATCTACTAGAAAAGGGTAGTATGAACTTTGGTAGATAAGGTTGAAAGGGAAACTTCCAGGCAAGGTAAATCAGTCCCTTATCTAATAGAGAAAAGGTATTTTATTCAAGCCATAATTGATCTTGTTGGTGAAGGTATTTTCCTCATGGAATCCCTTCTTGTAGGTATTTTGGTCTTCATACCTTGTCTTTATTAGATAAGGGATTGTCATACCCTTATGATAAGATAAGAGATTGTGCTCAATATATTGTCTTGTTTTTCCTTTGGTCCCTTGGAAATGGTTTTAGGTATTTTATTCAAGGCACAATTAATATTTTTGGTGAAGTTCTTTCCATTGTGTGATCCCTTCTTGTAGGGACTTTGGTCTTCATAACTTGTCTTGATTAGATAAGGAATCTTCTTCAAAAAAAAACTTCTCCAAGTTTTCAGTTTTTTACTTCTTTCTCTTATCATCCCTTGGGTTTGTGATAAATTCTAAAATCTCAAGAGATTTGCATCCTATTATGGCTTGATGAACCATATTCTATTGAACTATTGATTTATTTCTCTAACCAATTTTTTATTTAAAAATTTTCATTTTTTTTCCCTTCATCATTCTTTCTAATGGCTTATATTTAAAGGAATTGATATTAAATTTATTCTACACCTCTTACTGGGGGAGCACTTTTCAAGTAGTATTCCATGGGGAGTTTTGTCTGCATACATGTCCTACATCTAAAAGTTGTATTCTTGTAATTCAAAATTTATTTCTCTGACCAATTTTTTATTTAAAAAATGTTCCTTTTTTCCTCTCCTTCATCGGTCTTTCTAATGGCTTATATTTAAAGGAATTGATCTTAAAGTTCTTCTACCCCTCTTACTAGGGGAATCACTTTTCAAGTGGTATTCCATGGGGAGTTGTGTCTCCATACAAGTCCTACATCTAAAAGTTGTATTCTTGTAATTCCAAATTTGGATCCAAGTTGAACTCTTTGATAATGAATTTTTTTTTAGGAAAGTCATTTCTTTGGTCTAATTCAAGACAAGCACATGTAAGTATACATGTATTCTCAAAACTTTTATTCAAGATGATAGTTTCCTAAGGTGTTGTTTATTTTCTCAATGACTACATTAATTTAGAGATAGAGGAATAAATTAAAGGGACATGGAAAAACAAGACCTAGGGTATGAAGGCTTGAACCTAGATTAAACTTAGGAATCCAATATTTTTTTTTTTTGTTTTCTAGAGTGTTTGTTACCTGCAGGACTATCTTATGGTCTAAAAAACTACGACCTAGGGGCATATAAGTCATCAAAATCACTTGGGGATTGCACCCAGTTTGGATCACACTAACCCTTAACATGGCTAGATTTTTTTGGGTGTCTCCTCTCCACTACTGCGAGTTTAGAACATTGGTCGTATTGCATAATGAAACCCTTGAAATCCAATCGCACTAATGAGATTTGACACAGAAAATTGAAGGAAATGGTGGTGAAATTTGATCCACTTATGTGTGCACGAGTCATGATATTATTTAATATAATATCTCTGGGTGCAACCACACATTTGACCATTACTTCATGGTGCCCCCATGGCTTCGAGTTAGGCCCTCATGGGAATTGAACCTTACCCAATAATGAAAAACTCTCTTTCCACCATTGGATCCAACCCCTTTGGAAAAGAATCCAATAACTTACCAACAAGACAATTTACCAAAAAAACAAAAACCTTATTGCATAATACAATGCTTGTATTCAAGAAAGTAAAACACAACAACAAAATACCTCACGATTAAACACTAAATCTCAACTCTTTACAGTTCATAAATTAACCATGAAACATACAAATCAAAGCCAATTAAAGTGTACCTATGAACTTTACACTCATAAGCACCACCATAATTGAAACATAAAATTCTCCATAAAATAACTTCAACCTAACATTGAAACCGTTTAAAAGATTGTGAATTCATAGGTCCCTTCAATTTGCGATATTTTATTAACACTCTTGTGAAATTGATAACAACCTTTCAACAAGCATCTCAATTTAAGAAAAGAAAAAATAGAAGAGAATTTATGAGCATTGTATTTTTCAAAGTAATTGTTTTTTTATAAAAAAAAAAATTAATAATTTCAAAATTGGAAAAAATGTAATTATAGAAAAGTTAAAAACATAAAAATCAAAATAACAAAATAACAAAAATTTAATAATTCAATTATTATTAAAGTATTTTTTTATTTTATTTTTTAATATAAAATATAAAATTTTCAAAGTTATAAAAAAGATAGATTAAAGAAACAAATAAAATTTCTAATTTAAAAAATCTACAAAGCAACAATTCATTTCCAATGGTAAATAACAATCAAATAACTAAATAATTTTTTTTACAAAGCAATGGTTCATTTTGAATGGTAAATAACAATTGAAAAAAACATTTAATGTAAATTTATTGTCGCAAGTAAAAAAAAAAATAAGGCTCATAATTTTTTATTTTAATCATAAATAATTTTCTAAATACATAAATATCTTAATTAACATTTTTTACATTAATCTTCTTTTTCAATATTTCTTATTAATCAAATGATGATCGTGTTAGTCGATCAAAAATCCTTCTATACCTTATTGACATTTTTTGATCATGTTAGTTGATAAAAAATCCTTATATGCTTTATTGACTTTTTTTTACTATTAATTAAATTTGAATTGTCTTCTGAAGTAAACTTACCTTTGTTAATTTAAAACTATATGTAATATTTCAACATCTTGCAATATTAATATATCACTTCATTACTTGCAATGTTAATATATCACTTCATTATATGTAATATATCAACATCTTGTAATGTTAATATATCACTTCATTACTTGCAATGTTAATATATCATTTCAAAAATGATGCTTTTCATTTATCTTTTCCACTATTATTTTTCTTAGTTATTATTTTTTGCTTATAAATTGTAGTGAAATATTTATAAATTTTGATAAAATTATATTTAAATAAAATGTGATACCATTTAAAATCATAAACATAATAAGCATGGTTTCAAGAGTAAGATCATACAATCCCCATCTCACATACTATGGAATCAATTACAATGTAGCTATATCACCCTTATAATTTCTTATATATATCACCCTTATAATTTCTTATATATATCACCCTTTCTACTTTCTTATTAGAACGGTTGTAAATTAGTTGGTTATTGTTTCAAAACATTTTGGTCATTAGACCGGAGAGGCCAATAACCTATCCTTGTTTTTAGGTTTGTTAAGGATAATATTTACTTTTGTTCATTAAAGAAACCTTGTTACTAATTTATATCTAGTCAATAAAAATAAATATAAGTTGATTTAACTAATTTCTCTATTTTATAAGTCAAACATCTTCATGGGTCGATAAATAAAAAGAACTTATCTTTTTATAAATGTAATTTTATTATTTTTAATAAGTAAAAATAACATATAATCATAAAATAAATTAAATTATAGAACTTTTAGTTTTTAATAAGTAAAAATATATCTAATCATAAATTATGTAATTCCATTGTTTTTAGTAAGTAAAGAGTACATCTAATCATAAATTGAACAAGTTTTTAATAGGTAAAAAAAACATCTAATCACACATTTAAATGGTAAAACTTGTGATATCTTAAGAATGATAAACTTATAGAAAAAGTCATTCCAAAATGTCACATTATGACTTAGCTATTGAAAGCTATCATCATTCAACACTTCAATTTGATTTGAAATAGGTGTTGAAAACTATCATCATTCAATACTTTAATATATTGTTAATATTTTTTTGTTAATTTGATGAGTCTTTTAATACAAAATACATCATATTATATTAATGATTATCTTCAACATAAAAATTGTCTCTACTAATAATATATGATTCAATACTTTAATATATTGTTAATATTTTTTTGTTAATTTGATGAGTCTTTTAATACAAAATACATCATATTATATTAATGATTATCTCTACTAATAATACTAATAATATATGATAACGCTAAATTAATTTATGCATCTTTGCTCTTAAACCTTATATAGAATTCACTAAATATTTGGTTGCCTTTGTTATGTGACGTAACCATAAAAAATCTTAATTTAATTAAAAAATCTCAATTTAATTTTGGTTTTAAAAACAATTTATATAAGCGTGGAAAAATATACAAATATAATTTGATTTTTCTTTTACACTTTTATTTTCTAACTAAACATAAAATAATTAAAAGTACTTTTTAAGAACTAAACCTATCTCAAATTAGTGTAACTAACAAACATTTTCATCTACTCTATTGCAATGTTAGTTGAGGTATTCAAAATTTATTCAAACATTTTTATATCTTATAGCTAAATTAATTTAGTTGTAAATATCAAGTTAGATTATATAAGATATGTATATCTTTGTAAAAGTTAATAGTCAAATCACATCTTAAAGATTTTAAAGTGCTTTACGACTTGTAATCTTTTCTTTCGAAATTGTATCACATCTCAATTATTTTTCTTTTCCCTCTTATTCTCATATTATGATATAACAATGTATCTGAACACATTACTATAATACACCATTATTTCTATTACTAGAATACATTATATTATTATATTACACTTGGATAATGATTAATTGAAAATTTTATATCTTCTTCTTCCCCTTTTTCTAGTTATCTAACCCTAAATCGTCATCATTGAATATTATTAAATATAATAATCTTTGATCTTCTTAAATATTATTAAATATTAAATATTGTCAAATATTATTAAATTTTTGATATTATTAAATATTGTAATATTGTAATTTTAATGAGCACTATCTATCCAATTTTGAATCAATCTAAATCATCAAAAATTTGATAAAGTTCTAAATTGATGAAAAATCTAACTTTCTATTTTACCAAATTTCAAAACGGAAAAGAAAGTTTGATACAAGATTAAACAATCTCCAACATCACTCCTTTTCTCCTTTTACTTTTCATAAGCATGTTTTAACACTACCTCACATATTGATTCTCTATTATTTTTTCAACCATCCATACTTCATGGAGGCTTTGAACGTGGTTTTAGAAACAACGTAGTCTAAATGTTCTACCTTTTGGTAGTTTTTTGGTGATTTTTTCCATTTGATTTTTCCGTAAATCCGGTGAGAAATGGTTGGATTTGCAGATTTGAGTGGCTAAGTTTGTATAATCCAAGTGCCTTAGGAGTTTTTCATCACGCTGAATCCATTTATGCATTCAGAAATGCAATTTAAACAACGAAAAATAATAATTTTGTCCAGATTTGCATTATCAGATTCCAACCAAAAAACCCAAAAAGTAGAAAGTTTAGCCAACACCTTTAAAAACTAGAGTTTGACCTTTAGAGTACTCTTATAATACTTATTGATTTTTCCACCTCAAAATATAACATCTATGCTCAAAATATAACATCTATGCTTGGGAAGAGTGTACTTTGAGAACAATATTTTTTTATAAATTCTTTTTCTAAACTTTTGAATTCATGTAGCTGTTAACTCTCCACATCCCTCGAAAATTTCATATTTGGAATGCAATTAATTAAATAGTCCACCTTAGGCCTTAGAAAGTTTGACTTTAGACTGCCTAGTGAGACCTTCAAATCCCCAAATCCCTATGGGAGTTTTTTTGTTTCTTATTTTGTATAAATAATTTTTTGGTAGAATTTGGGGAAAGGCAATCATTGTTTCCTTTGTTGTACATCACCTTGGCCTATGAAATTTTCATTGTACGTCACCTTGGCCTATGAAATTTTCATTGTAGCATTGTGATGCCCAAAATCAAAATAGGTTTCGATGTTTTTTTTATTCATGCTTTAGTCCATGAGATATCCCCTTGGGAACCCAAGCGTTTCATGAAATTTTCCTTGCTTTTGTGCCTTTCCTTGGACCACAAGACTGGAATTAAAGATAGCCCCTTTTAGGATCTGCAATTATGGAAAACAATTTCTCGAATAATGTCCTAGTTAGAGAGAACTTGACATCTTAATTTTACCTTGAAAATGACACTTAAACATTAAATAATACATGTTTGGGGTTTTCAAGATCATTGTGCCACAACTTTGGCATAAGAATATGAATTTGGTATTTGTCAAAGGTATTGTGTAGTAGACTCAAAGGTTTTTCGGTTTTCAAGATCATTGTGCCACAACTTTGGCATAAGAATATGAATTTGGTATTTGTCAAAGGTATTGTGTAGTAGACTCAAAGGTTTTTCCAATGAGTAGTTTTAGACACTCTATATTGATATACATGTTTTAAAGGAATGGGGATTTGGTCCTTTTGATGATGTTTTTACATGAATGCGTTAGTGTACATTTTAGTGTAGATTATTATTCTATTGGCTTGGTATTGCTTAAAAATGCATAAGAACATTTGTTCACCACACCATGAGTTCAAATGCACCATTTTTCCAAAAGTAGGTTCCACGATCTCAAACTAAGTTTTGGGGGTGCACCATTTTAGGTAATAACAATGTATGAAAGAATTTGTGATTCAATTGCTTCTTCAAATATTTTAGTCCAATCCATCTCTTTTGACATAATTATATGTTCTTATGAATCTTAAATTCTTTTTTATCGATCATAATGTTTCTATCATTCATAGGATTAAATATTCTATGCATGCTTTTCTTAACCTCCTATCACTTGTGTAGGTCTTCTTTATGAAAAACCCACCATTGTACTGGGGTTAATTTCAATGTTACATTCAATGCCTCTAATATTATCTTTTTAGGTACTTGTGCTTCCATCTCATCAATGAAAATGTTAATGAATAAAATTCCATCAAATTTATGAAGATATCATAGTTATACTCCAATCTAGTGCATCAATTTCTCGATGTATGCACACTTCTAAGTGGACAACATATCTTGCATTTTGCATCTATTCATTGTGCATTCTAAATTTATGCCATAAGAACATACACTCCTCCAACTCAATTATCCATCCATTATAGGCTTGATATAATCGTCCTTCTACATAGTGATCATATAAATGTTTTCCAAAATGTTGCTTTGTAGATAGTCCTCTACAAAGTTTGTATGGCATCACACTCCTTATGTTGGGTCCAGCGGTGCCACCACCCTTGAATGAAATTTTTCTCTATTTCAAATTCAACATTTCCTTTTTGTCAAATGTCCAATTTATTCACAATAACACATGATAGGGATCCTTCTCATCCATCATCTTAATTACTTCAAAGTATACTAGCATTTTTACCCATCCATGTCAACTTCTACATCCTCCACTCTTCGAATAGGGTAAGTGAGATATTAGTTCTCTACCTCAGTTGTATTAGTGAAAATACCAACTTAGTTCTTCCCATAAATTCCCATGATTTCTTGGGAAGGATATTCATATTGGATCCTAGATCTAACATGATGTCGTTCAATTTGTACCCTCCAAAGATCATATTCATTTTAAATTATCTTCTTATGCTATTGTTTTTTTCTTTAAGCATCTTACATTTCTCTTTGGGAGTGGTACATTAATCCAAGAATCTTCTTCCAACATTACTATCCACTTTCTAAAAATATTTGTCATACTTTTAGATAAATTTTGATCTCCAGTCAATTAGACATGACATTTAAGGAAGTCACTTACTTGTTGTTTGAGACCAGTGCCTCTCTTTTCTGGCCAGTGAAAAATGTTGGTATCCAAAACAACTGGTTCATCATATGTAAGTGAATCTTCTAAGGTTTCTATTTCCTCACGTAGAAACAAATTCTTTCTAATTGGGTCAAGCTTCAACAAACTTGGGTCTTCTTTCTGGATCTTATCAGACACAATTTCTTATATTCATAGCCACCATGTTCATTATCCTCTTCTTTTCTTCTCATTTCTTAATCGATTATGGAAAATCCTTAGTCTTTTGTTATGTGATACAACAATGAAGACCTAGGTTTCAAATAATTATTTTCAGTGTGGCCAACTTCTCCACAATTGTAGAAGGTAGGAGGTCCAAAATATCCACTTTCGACTCCACCTCCATTAAATCCTCCTTGACCTCCCCTTATTGTACCTCTTCCTCTCCATGTGTTTCTCTTCACTCCTTGCACCAAAAAGGAATCCAAGATTTGGCCTTTCATTATTTGCAGTCATCTATGATTATTTCCATCACATCCTATTAATTTATAGAACTTCCAGAATGAGGTGTTCCTTGATACTTTATACTTCTATAGTTGGGGATAATGAATTAGTCTATGTCCCCACTATTTGTATATCTCACACCATTCTAGTTTTTCACCCATATGGAAGGTATTAGGTGAGCTTATCACTGTATAATTTTTCATTAATGGACATTCATTTCTATTATTCCTTTTTATCCTACAAAATGTGCACCAAATGTTTTCTTTAGCTACCTTTTCTTTAGATAACTCTTTTAATTTATTTAACAATGTGGTCTACTAGTTTTATACCCATGTCAATCTAGATGACGGTTCCACAAATCCTCCAGTTGCTTCTAGTCACATTAAAATCTCGAGAGCCTTTACTTGGGTATTTATCTTTTGTTGTGTAAGTGGAATCTTGACGTGAGGGAGAAATCCTTGAAAGAACCAGTATTTATGATCCCAAATATAGAAAGATAATATCCCCAAAAAGTACTTTAACATCCAATCATACTCCTATAATGATTCTCCCACATCATGTTTAATCTCTTTCAATTATGTTGTGCTCAATTGATTTTTTTTTGTTAAGTAAAAATCTATATTATAATTTACTTTCTGTACAGTCAAGTATTTGGAAATTTCTTGGACCTAGGATACCATGACATTCTCTCAATTTCAAAAAGAAAAAAATCCTGCCCCAGTGGGGAAACCAGGGATAAAATAATTTTCTTTGTCTTATCAATGAACTGTAACATAGAGATAAAAAAGATAAGATGGCCATATCCATATCTGTAAACTAGATAAAACATATGCAAACTATCGAATCAATAGAGAGAAAACATTCTAAGAAGTCTTAGGAACCCGAGGTTCCATTTTTTTTATGGTTGTGGACCATAGAAAAGGAAGCTCCAAGACTTGTACCAACATAAGGAACACCATATCTTGGACCAATAGACAAATCACGAAGACCAAGATGGATACTAGCAACATGTGGTTGGAAAATGCCCCTATGTTTACACTCCATCCAGGTTGGAAATTTTAAAGGATACTCATTCTAAACCTCCAACATTTCCATTCTACCCTTAAGCTAATGAAAGTCCTCATATTTGGGAAGAATTTTGAGTGAAACCATTGTTTTGACATGCCAATAAAGTTCAAGGGTATGAAAAAACTTGGAGTTTCTAGTCTTGAAAAATATCAATTCTGTGATCATCCCCCCTCATTTGGAAATCAACCTTTACATCCTCCTTGAATTCATGGACTAGGAAAAATTCATTTTTCAAGGCCGACATGGACACTTTGTCATCCTTGGGCATGATGTTTTCATAGTTCTCTACAGCTTCCAGTGCTTCCTTGGCTACTCAAGATGGCCCATCCTGAGAAGGAATAACACTAGAAAAGAGGGGTTTACGACCATGAGGTGCCATTAGAGGGAAGGAAAGAACAATGGGAATGATAGTACAACGGATAGAGGGCATACAAACTAAAATAAATGAATTTGGTAGAGCCAAATAACAAATGAGATAGTTGCAAATGAAATCAACATGATCCTATAAATTTCCAATGAGCTTACCAATTATTATACCATTCTCATGACAAACCATGATGATCAATCTCATGGGAAGAAGCTCCAAAATTCTCGATCGGTTGGTCATGTTTGTCCTTGGCCTTAAGTCCTGCAGCAAATCATTCATCAACATGATCACCATGCAAGCGAAGAACATGCGTAGAGACAAATCATTCCTCCTCTTCAGCATGCGAACAATCTAAAACTCCTTGTCCATCCCTAAAGAATTCATTCTCGTAATGATGTTGGGTTCTATTAGTTCTGTAAGATGCAAAGACCAGTTGAGGTGAGAGCTCTGGAGTAACAGAGGAAATGACATTCGGGCTACCAAGATGTGATGGGTAGGTTCTCAATGTCCTTGGGTCATGTGCCACATGATCAACGATCATCATTTGTTCATGCATGCAAGTGGACACCTCATCATGGATTCGAGACGTCAATGAGATGAGAGTTTGGAGGGAGGGGAACCCCATTGAATCTTGGTGAGAATATGGATGATGATCTGGGAATCACCTTCATTCACAAATTAGGAGTGGGGAAGTCTGATGGAAATTTGGAGACCTCAAATGAGGGCCCATAACTTTGAAACATTATTAGAGTTTATCCTAATATGACCATCATATATATGGCTTATGTTACCCTTACTGTCTTTGAAGATTCCCCCAAAACTAACAGGACCTAGGTTTCCTTTTAAGGACCCATCAAAATTCATTTTGACAAAGCCTAAGGGAGGGGGGGTCTAGTAAGTAGGAATGGATGGATGTGATGGAGAGAGTTGTGAGACATGAGAGGGTGAAGGGGAAAGAGAAATCCAAGAAAAGAGAATGTATTGTTCCAAGGAGTGGCATTGTAGATATTTAGTGGTCCAATTTTATTTTAAGATATTCTCTTCCATGTTCCTATTGGTCTTGTTTCACACTATGTTTTGAGGATTGGATGTATTATTAAAGATTCATCCATTTCATTCTTTTCATATATCCCATACTAGAAAACAAAGGAAAATCTGCCATAATCGATTGAGGACCGAACTTTTGAAGTAAGAGTCCCTCCAAGATGCAATGGTGACTTTGATGGAGTCCCTGACTTAGTCTAATTGATGAAAAAGTTATGATTCCCCTATCCTAAAGATCATTGTTGTAGGCACAAGCATTGAGGTGGCGACCCATGGTTTCATTTCTCCAATGGAATAACATGCAGATGCCTAGTCACTGAAATCAAGTTTTTCATAGATGATCACAAGTGAGGATTTTCATGTGAGCCACCTACCACATAAAGGTTGCCACTTTCGGCCAGAGGTTGGATTTCCATATTTTTTCCCATATATCCTCTACTAGAAGGTTCGAGCGATGAGCGGCCAAGTGACAAGATTATTTTAAGGAGAAGCATCCAGCTGAGTGGTAACTCCATTTGAGAATGTCAAGTTGAGATGAGATTTTGATATTTCTTAGTTGCAACAACTAATTTAAGGTATATAGATGGGATCAACTTTGAAGGCCAGGTGATCTAGTTCAAGATTCCATATGTTCCAATCTGAATTTACTGGTATAGTTGATTAGTAATCATTGACAAGTTGGCCTTGGTGAATCTTAAGGGGATGCTTCAGCGGGGGGAGTCTTCAATCTGATTGGATGGTTGGTAGTTTCTTCCAAGAATCTTCCCAAAAGAGAGTTGACCATCCATTTATTATCTCCCAAAAGTTGTGTTGTTGTATGAACCATTTGTTGTTCCATGTCGAGTTCCAGATAAGATATACTGAAGTATGATTCATCATTTAGATAAGCTCATTTGAGCTGAGTTGATATGCATATTTATGTTTCCATAGTTTTCTCGAGAGTTCACCTTTCTATTGAAGCCATTTCCACCAAATGTTTTCCCCAAGCATGTTGGAAAGAATTTCGGGATCATGTAGTCCTAACCCTCCCTGAAGTTTGGGTAAGAATAAAGTATTCCAGACCACAAGGGCCCATTTATTTGAATATTGAGCTCCTTTCCACAAGAAATTTCTTTGTAGTCCTCTTATAGCTTGCAAGATTGTTTTTGGGGATGCCAGTGCCAAGAAGAGATAGAAGGGTATAGCTTGAAAAATATATTTGAGAAGGATTAGGAAACTTGCAAAGTTGAGAGGGAGGAAGGTGCAACTGGATAAATTCTTTCTAAGATGGGAGATACTATCCTCCCAAGTGTTGTTGTAAATCCCCGAAGTCAATAGGGGAACTCCTAGATATTTGGCAAGAAGGGAGCTCCTAGGAAATCCTAGGATGCAGGAGACATGGAATTGCACAGACAAAGGGGTATTGAAGAAGAATATTTGAGACTTTAAATGATTAATAGAAGTTCCAAAGGCTTCCATAAATGTGTCAAGCACCGATCTGAAAGCTTGGGCCTCCTTTTTAGAAGGGATTCCCATAATAAGGGTGTCGTATACAAATTAGTTATGGGTTAGAGGATCATTCGAGTTATGCAGTGATAGACCTTGGAGTTCATTATTTTCAGTGATTGCTTTGAGGCTACAACCCAATCCTTCAACCATGATAATGAAGATGAAAGGGTAGAGGGGGTCTCCTTGACGAATACCATGGTTGGGATGGAAGGGTGGGGAAGGGAAGCCATTGATCAAGAGATAAAACAACGTAAATGAGATGATACTAAGTATCCAATGAATCCAGTCATGGTGGAATCTAAAAGATTTTAGAATTTGTTTTATATGTTTCCATCTAAGTTTATCAAAATCCTTGGACATATCCAATTTGATAAGCATGTGTGGAGTTTTCATGGTTTTTAAAGAATGGGATACTTTATGGGAAAGAATGATGTTGTCCAAAACATTTCATCTTTCAACATATCTAGACTTCTCATGAGCTATCAGACTTGGAAGGAGAGGTTTAAGATGCAAATCAATGACTTTAGAAATGATTTTATAAAAAACATGGCAAAGGGTGATGGCGCAGAATTTATTAGGATCGGTTGATTTTTCCTCTTTATGAATCAAAGAAAGAAAAGTTTCATTCAGAGCAGGGGGATCCCCAACATCCTTTGCAAATCAATGACTTTAGAAATGATTTTATAAAAAACATTGCAAAGGGTGATGGGGCAGAATTTATTAGGATTGGTTGATTTTTCCTCTTTATGAATCAAAGAAAGAAAAGTTTCAAACAGAGCAGGGGGATCCCCAACATCCAATTTTATAATCAACCAACAGTTATGAAAAAATTATGATGTAAATCCATCTAGATCAGGAGCCTTCCCAATATCTAGACTAAAGTTTGTTGTCTCGACTTCCTCAAGGGAGATCGGTCTCATTAGACTAGAATTCTTTTCATCTGAAACCAAATGGGGGGTGTGCCGAGCAATAGCCTGAATATCTTATGAGCGTTATGAATGAGGTTAAGCTAGAAGATCCTGAAAAAAGGTGGTTAGTTTTTTCTCAATATCATAATGAGAAGTTAGATTGTTACCTTGCTCAGAAATGAGATGAGTGATAAGATTGGAGGGGCGCCTTTGGATCATAGAGGGGTGGAAGAATTATATAATTTGTTCTCCTTCTTTGAGCCATTTCTCCCTCAAGTTTTTCCTCCATATGATTTCCTCTTGGTTATGTCTTCCTAAAATTTGATTAGATAAAGTTTGTTCTTGCAGGGCCAAATATGGAGATTTTCCATGAGAGATAATTTGTTGTTGAATCAATTCCATTTGTGCTTCTAAAAGACGTTGAACTTGGAATATATTTACAAAAGTTGTATTGTTCAAGATCTTGATGCATTGTTTGAAAAACTTGAGATGTTGTTGAAAGAGGTACATGAAGGAGCCTTTTATTGACTGATATTCTTCCCATAAACCCTGAACATTCTTTAGAAAATCTAGATGAGAGAGCCAAAAAAATTAAAATCGAAAGGGATTCTTGTGAGGCTTGGTGAGGGTGTCAAGAGGAAGGAATATTGGCTAGTGGTTAGATCCTTTTGCAGGTGAGATAGTAGTTTCCATGTGCCAACCTGAGATCATAAGGGGATGAGATACAAGAAACATGTCCAATCTGTTGGCCACCTTATGGGAGCCTCCTCGGTAGTTGTTCCATGTGAAGGTGTCATTGTTGGTCTCTAGATCAATCAAATTTTGGTCCAGGATTAAATCCTTAAAGGACAAATGTTATGCATCTAGGTGTCTCATGCCTCCTTTTTTTTCTTCTAAGGAAGTAATAAGGTTGGAGTCACCTACCACTATCCAGAAATGAGGGGAGGTTAGATCAACAATTTATCGAATTTGTTTTATAAAATTGATCTTTTCGCCATATTTATGCTACCCATAAACATTGGTGATGAATCTCGAGGTTCCCACATCCAAAGGTTGGAATTTTGTGGTGATATTGTGCTTGGTACATAAGATATTCTAGACAAGAACCTTGTTTGGATTCCACAGGATTTTCAGGCCTCCTATTGTTCCTCTCAAATCAATGTCCATATAACATCCATTTTTCCATATTTTTGGGAGAATATTTCCCAACACTTCTCCTAAACATTTTGTTTCTTAGAGGATAATTATGTCAGGAGATTCATACCGAAGCTTGTTTCGTAAGATCCTGTGCTTTCTCTTAATGTTTAGTCCTCTTATATTCTATGATATTATTAATAAGGGAAACCTTGGGAGGGTTGAAATGAATCCATGATGAGACCATTTTGCTCGGAGTTAACCAGAATATCCCATATTTCTTGCAGAAGTTGATGGTTGGATTTGTGACTTCTTTTTTTTTCCTCCTTGGGATTTTTTTTTTGGCTTGAGTTTGTTGGGGAGAATGCCAATATTTTGGTTAGGGGTTTGGGGATCTATTTCATCTTCGATGTAGGTCTTTATTGAACACTTGAATATGCTCTAGAGGAATCAATTTCATATCTTGTCTTTTAAAAACATCTAGAATGCTTTGAAGATCTATACCTTCTAGCTCCATTTCTTATGTTTCAAATTTTAGATTGTCGCTCGAGGATAAAAACATATGGGCATCCTCCAAAGTGGGCATTCAAAAAGGGGGGTATATATTTTTGTTTTTTTAGATTCATCCAGATGTGGAGGTGATTCATCTTATTTTCAATTTTTCAGATTGCTAGTGGAAGGAGTTTCATTATTGATCTCGGAAGCATTTAGGGGTAGAGAATTAAGGGATTCAAAGTTATTCTTTTGACTAGGAGTTTCTAAGGGTCATGGGGTCCAATGGGTATCAATTTTTGGTTTTATCTTTGGTGAGGAGGTATTTTGCTGTATCCTTTTGTGTCCTTCTCCAGTTTTGGTTTGGAGGGTTTGGGAGGGTTTAACAATGGATAATCATGGTAAATATGGCCATGCTCATGACAATGTATACATTGAAAAGGGATGAATTCTTAATCAAGGGTTTGGAGCCAAGTAACATATTGGAAATTTGTGCAGATTGATTCCATGATTGGTTTGGATACATTCATGTAGATGCAAATGCAGGCTTAGGCAGTATAACGACCCTGCTTAGTGGCTTCAAAGGATTTGACAAAGGTTCCTACGATGTTCCTCGTGCCTTCTCGAATCTCTTCATCCCAATATTCATGAGGCAAGGAGTATAGGCAGACCCAAACATGGGAAAAGGAGAAATCCTCTTTGTCTAGATTGAAAGTATCCTTTCAATATCTAAGGTGTATCATGACGGACTAGTAGAAGTAAGGGTTGGTTTCGAACATTTGGTCATGTTATTTGGGGTTTTCAAAGATGACTGTGAAGAAACCTTTGGACCCTAGCTTTAGATCAATGTGACATGTAGGTTTCCATCTAGAAGTAATCCAAATAACTAAATTCTTCTTAGGTGCCCAGAGACCCAAGAACTTACCTATGAGTGCAGTGTCCTTCATGTGTTGTATGTATCCGCTTAGCTTCTTAGATCAGATCTTGTACTGAGGCATCACTACAGCCTTTGAAATACACTTCACTGGTATCCACTTGACACCTCCATCAAAGAGGAGTTGTGTATCCATGTGGAGTTATGCATCATTCGTGTGTTCATCCCTTGAGGGATGTGTGCTATTGGAGGTTCCTACGGTTGTAGAACATGAAGATGTCAGGTTGGGTCTAGAAGGACTGAAGTCAATGTTGTTGAGTTGCAGTAAAAGTGGTGGAGGGGGGTCAAAGCCCCTTGCAACACCAGTGATAAATGTTCAGAACTGAAATTGTAACAGGGGTAGATGAAACCCTAACAAATCTTTTCCTTCAACATATGGCTCATAACATTTTTAAAAAATGCATTATGTTGTGCTCAATTGTTTTGATTTCAACTTATGAAACTCATTTATTGGATCAACTTTTATTTTACCTAATGTCTTACTTTTTCCAACAACCCCACTTCCTTTATATTTCACATAGCATTGAAGTGATTTGTCTCTAAAAGTGGCTTCCAACTACATGATATTTTTCACTTCATCTACTATCTTTTTCATTGACTAAATATCTTCACATGTGAATCAATTTTGTTCCACACCATCTTTCCATGTCCCATTGAATAATGGGATTCTTAAACTTGTAATACCATTCATTGTGTTCTTTATTTCACTAATATTCAAACTTATTGCTACCATTAAATTCCTATTATTTATTTATGTTCTTATTTCTAGTTCTAATTGTCCTATGATTTCCTAATTTACTAAATCCATTTCTTCTTCAAATTCAGAACATGTAGGGGTGGAACTGAAGGTGGTGGTATTAATATTCACTTTATAATGTTTCATTGTTGGATCCAACATATTATTCCAACCTTAAGGAGACAACATTTTTTCTCCAAACATGTCTCTTAATCAACATGAACGTTCCCCTCCTTCACTTTCCATGTAGGTAACAAATCCTAGAAACATGGGTCAACAATATGCATATCTATACACTTTTCCTCTCTTTGATGTAGATTTTCCTTTGGCATGTCAATATTGTCTTAAAAGAAATCACTTAAACCCATTCTTTGAGCCTTGTTATGTTGTATAGACTTGTTATCCCCATTTTGTGGGATAACTAAGGAGATGATCTCTCGAGGCCCTCAGGTTGCAGATATGGAATGCCAAGAGACCACATGACTAGAAGTGTCCACTTTCACATATGAAATCCCTCCCTATCACCACATTTTGATCCATTTCCAGTGAATCCACCACACCAGCTAGATTTTGGAAGGAAGTTGGGTCTTGCTCCAAGCGATACAAGTCAGATATTGTGGCAGGTAATCACCCTAATATTTGAGACATTTAAACATGTTGTATTTAAGCTAATTTTGATTATAGAACACATGCTTGGACATTATGCCTTTGAACCTGTTTCACCTGGGTGAGTATCATAGATTTCCTATTTAGTGGCCAACCTTTGGGGAAAGGTTTGTGACTCGGGGTCCCTTGAGGGGTTGTCGTATCTTTCCTGACCATACTTACCACTTTTCGCTCATTACATTCCCATGATATTTCCCTCTTCTAGGCCCTTTGACTTTAGTGACCCAAGAAGGGCATGTGCCTCATTTGATAGGAAGAAGGAACTGAAAGCCAAGAGCGATTGGTGCTGGATAAAAAGATAAAATCCTAAATATATACCTTCCATATGCTTCGCAGAGGGATCCCCGAGAAAGCAATGAAACACTTCTCTATAAGAAATGGGGGACCTACAAAAATAAATGATAGTGAATACTTAAGGGGTTAGTTGGAGGATGGGAGGTCTCATCACGAGCCGACCTATCATTATCATGGGTATTTAGTGGTATGAAATTACCATCATCTTGCCACCAAGCCAGGGTAGTGGTTCTAAGTTACACAGCTAAGAGAAAATGGGTCTCATCACGAGCCATCCTTCTCATGTCTACGAGGTATTTGTGATTGACATTATCGTTATCTAGACACCAAACTAGGACAGTGGCCTTCAACTTGTTCCTTAAAACATGAATGAAAAATAAGAAGAAATAATTCCAAGAAGATGGGATTGGAGAAAGTGCATCACAAACGAAGGTGCCACACACCCTCTATAGAGCCACACATAAATGAGATAATACAAGCCCTTGTATGTCATGAAACTCATTGACCTATGAAGTCTAAATCCCTTTCCACCTCATCATCCATTACATAAACTTGAAAGTCCATCCTTGGGAGAATCCCCTACTTGAGGATTTTGGTCTACCCAATAGGACTTTTATGACACTCCTACCATACTTAAACTTGGTCAATTGTATAGGGTCTTTGAGCATTTGTTTAATTTGATGAGGTAGTTTTGATGTGCATGCTTAGGTGCCTCGTTTATTAGATGCGGTTTACACTTGTCATGACATATTTGATTTGATATATTTGGAGGGCGTACCCTTTTGTTTTGCAAGACCTTGTTGGTGGATAGTTTTGGAGGAACAATCCTAGCTTGGGCTTCCATGGGGCTTGAATCCTACAGGTTGGATGCCAAAGTCCCCACATGTCAGATTGCGATGAATTTCCTTTGGATTCCTAGAAGACATCATGATGACCTTACCTATCCCCTAGTACCTAAACGACTTGCCTAGGAGAGGAAAAATGTCACTTTTGGAGGGTTGATGTCATGCTTGAGGGGGTCTGGTGGTGATGGAGGTGTTTTTCATTGACACATGGCACATTTAAAGGAAGGAATTCTTTGAACAATGGAGAAGAGATTTGGGGGATGAAAAGTGGCCTTTGGAAGCCTTTCCATGCTTCTCCAATTCCAATGACTTGCTCCAAGTGCCAAAATGTCTCCTTAAAGGGGTGACATCATCTTCTTTTAGGTTTTCTAATGTGCAAAAGTGAAAATTAAATATTATTATTTGGTTTAAGGGGTAAGATAAGGGTTGTTGACCCCTTATATTATGTTTTACACTTGCTAAGTGAACAAACTAAGTTTTAAGACTTTTGTATAAATAGAGATCATGTGAATCTCATTTCATAACCTAGCTCTCCCTTGTGGAGAAGGATACTTGGCTGAAATTTTCACTACTCTTGGAGCATTTCATCTCTCTCTTGCAATTTTTATGGTTTTCTCTTGCTGTTGATGGATAAAAGTGATGCACTACACTTGGAAGATTTTTCTCATGCTTGTTGATGGAATTTTCTTGGTCACTTACGGTTTGGTCTTACATTTATTTGGAATTGGTAAGGAAAATTTTCACTTGTTGTATAAAATTCTAACTTCTTCCATAATTGTTAGTGGATGAACCCTTAGATGAGTATAAAGGCATACACCCTCCTCAAAATTTCATTTATTTTCTTGTGAAAGGTCATTAATTGCAAGGTTGCTTGGAGAACTACAAGGACATATACCCTCAAAGTTCACCTTTGTTTGTTTCACAAACCCTAGGGAATAAAATGGCTTACGCCCCTAGGTTCTTTGTGGATCAAGATCTTACATCCAAGGTCATATTGTTGCATAGGGTTTTGCTAAGATAAGTAAAAGGGCTTGCACCCTCTTAGCATTTCCTAGTGGACCTAGATTGCCTTGGGGAGTAAGAGGATTTACACCCCTAAGGACTTAGTCTAGTCTTCACATTATTTGACCCCACAACCCAATAGTAAGGGACTAATCATTTTTTAAAATTTTCATTGGAGAAATAAAATTATTGCATTGGGATACGTGAAAACACAAAGGAATCAATTTGTTCAAATTTCTTTCTTTCCTTGATGTTCTAGGATTTCTATTAACCCTAGGGCATCTCAATTGGCTAAGTGTTTCTCATTGTTGTTATAAATTTACGCTACATCCATTAGGGCTGCAACCAAATCTATTTTTCAAGCTCAATTTCTAACTCTTTTACCATTGGAATTAGTTCGAAAGTTGCTATTATAAATCTAATTAATGTTAGCTATTGTTCGACAATATTTTGGCTAATTTCTTGGGGTAAAATTTGTTGTTGTAGCAAAACACTACTACAATGATCCAGGTGGATCTCGGTGGCCATCCACCTTTTCCACTAAATCAACATTTTAAGCCTATGGTTTTGATAAACCATGATATTCACGCTTTTGATGGGGAATGGGATGTAATGTCATCTTCATTTTTTAATTACAAACATCATGTAATGATTTCCTAGTGGTTTTATGTACATTCCTACAATATAGTGTTAATTCAACATATTATGTTAGAACTCTGTAGTTAAGTGCACTTAGGCTAGAAGCCTGAGTAGTACTGGACTGGGTGATTTCCCAGGAAGTCCTAGTGTTTTACATGCCTATGAAATTTTATAAACTTAGTCCAATTTATCTTACATGCATCATGAGAATTGTTCTCCTCTCATTCTCTCATATATAATTGAGGTTCATTCTCTCATATATAATTGAGGTGAAGGAGGCCCTTTAAGCATGCAATGGAGTGTGATGTAAAGATTGTTGCGAATGAAGCATAGCCAACATCTCTTTCTTTTCATAGATCAACTACCCCATTCAGCTAGTTTGTGTTCTACAATTTTTTCCTCTTTTATTCATTAACAGAAATTGGGTTTCACTGTATTTATGTGTTCTCTTCTATAATTTTGTTTTTATCTCGTTTCGTTCTCATCATAATCCAGATCAGTGGTATCAGAGAAGTCTGTTCTGTCATGTAAGGGTATAGAGAGTTGGGTCTGGAGCTAGTTTCGCTTGAGGAAAACCATTCTCACCAACCCAAGCAACCTCCCATGGCAAAAGAAAAGAGAGATGACAAAGCAGGAGATCATTTCAAGACATTGCTCGAGGAAGCTCTCGTGTGACAAAGGAACAAGATGATGGACAACTTCACTCAGATCCTTTGAAGACTATCGATGGTGGCGGCCGAGGCATCTTCGACAAGCAACCATTTCATAGGTGCGGCACCATTCAAGGTACAAGTCGGTTTATGTACCTATAGATCGACCCTAGTTTGGGTGCATACATAAAGCAATGGGAAGAAATACAATGAGCAACACGCAAAGTAAAAAAAATCACAAAAAATCACAAACTCACGCACAATAAAGGAAGTTTAATATCATTTTTAAGTTTCCACTGTTTATTAAAAATGATAAAAAAAAACCTAAATGCAGCAAAAAACCAAAGGGCAATAAAAAACCTAAATTTAGTAAAACAACTAAATTTAAACTAAAGTGTCATTGTTATGTTAATCACCTTAAACACATGTTTCTTTCATTTGTTGTGACTAAGAAGAATATTTAAAGCATATGAAATCATCTCCCTTAAAAACCCGTGTGTAATTAAAATCTCATTAATTCTATCATTTCCAATAGATGTAAGACTAATTATAATTTGTTTTACTCAATAATCAAAATTATAACACTCGTTATTTTTACCAATATTATTATGTATTTAATCAATTGTGTATTAATAAATGCAGATATCAATCTCTCTATGGAGATGTTTACTAAAAATATTATTAAAAACATGGAAAAGGGTCTCTTAACTTTTTTCTCAAAAGTTTTCCTTCCCAAAAAAATCCCCACTATATTTTTTTGTATTATATAAAAAAAGTAAAAATGAAAAATCAAATACAACTTAACATCCACCTTATTTTTTTTTTTATATATATTTATAAATAAAAAACCAACTGATCATAATTGTTAGTTTAGAAGAACTTTTGTAATGGAAAAAAGTTGTAATGAATTGAAGTTTAGTGAAGAGTTAGAGTGTTGAATCCATTTATACATTCTAAAAAACAATTTAAACAACACCAATTAAAATGTAAAATGATACGCTGAGAAATTTGGTCTGGTTATGATCCGAATGGACTCTGGGTGGGATTATGGGAAAAAAAATAGGTAGGATTTTCTCCATTTTTAATAATACATCACGAAGATTCGAGGGCTCCTAAAAGCTACAAGTCAAAATTGTTAGGTTTGAAAAACTTTTGTAAGAGAAGAAACGTTTCCATAATTAAGAAAAAACAAAAAAACAATCATTTTAAAGTTTTAAATAAATATTTTTATATAAAGAAAATAATCTTT
>SNQJ01S0018217.1:0-13071 GCA_010110895.2 Picea sitchensis
CCATCACTCTATAGTACGAATATAACCATGTGAATACATGTGCTGAAGTCGAACATGGTAGAAACCACTTGATTACCGGTCATTAATGAATATAATTAACAAGTGTGAGGGAAATCACCATTAATGTCAATGACTCCCAAGGTACACTGGTACAATCCAACGAGTGTGCATTTGTGAGCTGAAGTCGACCACTCGGTGGAATCTCCTGATCGAGGGTCAATAATGAAAACCCATTGTCAAAAGCGAGGAAATGTGCCATTGAGGCATTGAAGTTCCAAGGTACAAATTAGTTTATAAGTCTAATTCCTAGACAATGAGTTGAAGTCGACAGGAAAAGACTCGTCACAGGAGGGCCTTAATGTATCGCCCCATCAATGACATGAAACAAGTAACAAGATTTGAAGTAAATCAGAGTAACAAGTGATTTAGAACTGACTCAGGGATGGTCGACGCAATAGAAGGCTTAAGGACTGCATAAATGGTCGACACAATATAAGGCTTTTCGGGTGGAACTTATTTTTGATCATATTGACAACACAACAATTGTCTTGGAAACACTGACTCAACAATAGGGATCACAGACCAATTTGTAATATTATAAAGGAGTATGATCGAGACACAAGCGAGTGAAAGGGTGTCATGTTCAAAAGTGACTCTTCCATAAAATACAGGTTTAGATACATTTCTTTCCCAATTTTTTCCCCACCATTTCTGGTGAGTACCTCTTTATTTTTACACAAGCTTGAGGAGGATAACATATGCTTGAACTATAATCTCATCCTTCAGATGAGTCCCTCAAAGTATGTTTAACAAACCCTAGGAAGGAGTGGTTCGGTCCCATACGAGCCTTTCGATGTTTGTTTTACAAGTCCAAAGAAAGTAAACTTAGTGGTATTTTCATGTTTATGGAGTCTGAAAAGAACTTAAAGAGGACTCCAAATTGTTTTTTTTCCGTAAAGTAGTATGATGAGACCAAAAAGGAGATAAACTACCACTCAACAAATGTTTTCTTCAAATACTTTAACGAGCGTGAAAAGAACAAGATCATTCGACAATCTTTTCATGTTTAGAGAGTCTGAAAATAGCTTAAAGGGAACTCCAAGGGGTTCCTTTTTCATATAACCTTTACAAGTCCGAAAAAGTGATAAAAGTTTACTCGGTTACATTCTCATGTCTTTACGAGCACAAGAAAGAAGAAAGACTAAGCTCGAGATTGTTTTCATTTTTACGCAAGCTTAAAACAAAACAAAACTATGCTTGGGATAGATTTTATTTTTACACGAGCTTAAAAACTAAACAAAACTATGCTTGGACTTGGTTTCATTTTTACATAAGTTTGAACTAGAGGAAACCATGCTTGAGGTAGGTTGTTTCATTTTCACACAAGCTTAAAAACTAAACAAAACTGTGCTTGGACCTAGTTTCATTTTTACACGAGCTTGAACCAGAGGAAACCATGCTTGAGGTAGGTGGTTTCATTTTTACACAAGCTTGAACCAAAGAAAACTATGCTTGAGACTTCCCAACTCATTATCCAGAGGTGCTTGGTACTTTTCCCCCAGCTTAAGAAGCTAGCGACTTAGCTTCACCATGAATTCCAGAGGTTGTAAGAAAATTCCCCCCAAGCTTCAATTCGTCCAACTACAAAGGCGAATGAAATGAAGTTTCAAATACTAGAAGAAGGACTTGAATCAAACATAGAGGGGGAAAAATCTATTTCATTTTTAACGAGCTTGACACAGGAATAGGAACTATGCTCGAGATGGGATGTTTTATTTTTTAACGAGCTTGACATAGGAGAAGAACTATGCTCATAACCTTTGTTTCATTTTTAACAAGTTTGTCTCAGGGACGCAAAAACTATCCTTGTGACCTCTGTTTCATTTTTTAACGAGGTTTCCACAGAGACACAAAATTGTCCTCATAGCTGGTTTCATTTTTTAATGAGATTGAAATCAGAAAATGATGCTCAAAGCTCTCTTCTTGATCATGGATTCCAAGAGGACAATGCTCTGGAAGGACACCATGTCAAGGGACAAAAATCGGTCATGGATTCCAAGAGATCTTCACTTGATGGAAGAAACACACTCTTGAAGGAACACATGTCAAGGGCCACGACAGGGGTAAGGAGATCAGGCTCTAAAAGCCCTATCAAAGAGATCACCATGTCAACTACCTGATCCAAGTCATAATAGACCGAGCTTATAGTGAGAGGCTCATCTTCATCGATAGTTGAAGGTATGGGAGACAATGCCACAAAATTGACCTGTGGCGGGGGCGATACCGTTTGCATATAAGAACTGTTTAGGGAGGTCATTGGGTTGGTAATCAAATCATGACCAACGAATGAAAGTTGATCTATAGTCATAATTCTTCCATCATGAGGGAAAAATATCACAAGAAAAAGAGTGGACATGATGGATTTCATGGCATAGACATAATCTCACCCAGGGAGTAAATCGAAATCCAAGGGGTCTTGGACTACCATAACATCAATAAAGACAGTTTTCCCTCCCAAAGTTATGGGAAACTGAGGAAGGACTCCTAAAGGGTGACTGGTTCTTCTGTTAAAAGCTAATAGATTCTGGGTAATCGACACAAGTTGAGGATAACCCAAAGCTTTCGAAGAAATAGAGGAAAAAATACTAACAAACGCACCTTCATCTATCAATGTATGAGGAACGTCCTGACCACAAATCTGTACTGTAATCTTTAAAGAAATGTGAGAAGGAAGATGAGGTTCAGTTAGCGCACCCCAATAAAAATGGATGACCTCATTACTTGGAGGGGGTTCCACGGAAGAAGGAGGAACTCCCCCTAACACGATAGAGTCTGTATCAACAAGAAAATCGCAAGCAGTATCGAGTTTACTCTCTAGCGGGAGAGTAGGATCAACTGAAGATGGGATCAGATCGACCACTTGAGTTGCATTCTCCAAGGGGAGAATGGGGTCGACGGATGGAAACAAATCGTCTGCTTAGGTTTCACTCTCTAATGGGAGAGTGGGATTGACTGAGGATGGGAGATCGACCACTTTGTCAACTGGTTCAACTAAGGACATGACCAAATTGACTACTTGATCAACCGAACCGATATATGAAGGGACGAGATTGATCATGCCATCAATGATAGGTGGGTTGAGATTAAGGCTACGATAAGCAAGCGAAAGTTGAGGCTGGGAAACAATCACGTCTTCCAGTAATTTCAAGGCTTCGTCCATACGAGGGAAAAGGTGAGTTTGATGACTCCCTCTGCATAACATACACGGGAATTTGTCTCTACTTTTCTTCTTCCCAACAATATCCTGACTAGTTTATGGGATGTCATCAGCATGATGTTCAAAGGTTGACGACATGGGTTGGCGAGGGCGTGAATAGCATGCTTCTATAACCTTGGATAGACGGGCAATCCTTAAGAAAATGTCTACCCTTACAAAGCCTGCGAGGGTACTTGGGCTTATGGGTTGTTTGGGAGATCTTAGCACCATCAACACTCCCAACACGATTATCAGTAACTGGTTGTTTTCCAACATGTCTGGCAGTGGTTGGAGGTTTTGACCCTTGCTTATTTTTCTTCCTCTTAATCTTCCTTTTCTTCTTCTTCTTATCCACCGAGTTACTAGCGTCATAGCTTTCGCTCAGCGAAGAAGATGAAACGGAAGAAGACCTTGTAAGTGAAGAAGGTGAAGAAGATCTTACTAGTGAAGAAGGTCAAGGATCAACATGAGGTCGATGTTCTTGGGGGGAAGTGCTTACAACCGAAGCACATGATGCATTCAAGATTACCTGAGTGGAAAAAAACAATACATGTAATCTAATTGTGAGACCTGGAAGGCTCAAAGTAGCAATGTAAGGAGGACCAATGTTTCTGTAAGAAGGAAAAACAAAAGGCTCCCCTGGAGCAGGGGTTGCTTCAATGGTCATTCTGGGAAATGACGTCATAAATACAGATCCAACTTAAAGCCTATAAGGGAAAACAAACATCACATGCTAAAAATCTAGTAAGCAAGCAAGCAAACAAAACCTTCTCACAATGAAGGCACTAGGTGGTGATGAAATACGACTTCGCGGGAACAATGTAAGAAGGGGATAAGATAGAGCTGGTGGAAAAGTTATGTTGATGACCTGCTTAATGGACTTACACCTTGGTGCAAGCTTCCACACAATAAACGTGGATTTACCCTCCAAGGGGCCGGAGCGAGTTTGGCCGATGTCAATTCCAGGTACAACGGAGACTTCCCCTTCACCGTCACCTCTTGTATTAACCTAAAGAGAAAGGCCACTAAGGTTACAAACTACCACAATGATGCCTAGGGAAACAATCTACAATCCGATACACGTGCAAGGGCAGGGTAACTGGGCCCGAAATCGACTTGAGAAGACCTGTAGAGGGTTGTTTTCTCAAGTGACCCCCAATAATACGCGTAATCACTACACCAAGACCAACAAAGCAGGGTTAATCACTCTGTTAGTCTCAATTCGACCTCATGATTGAACCTTGTGTGAGAAGGGATTCCCAGGACAAAATGTAATAAGTGGATTTACCGCTCCCTAGCACAAGATTCTATGTTTGTTTACAGCTTTGGAGAATTATATTTCACACCTATTCCAAAGACCTACACCCTAAGCTAATGTAGGTTTGCTACCAGAAAATATAAAAATATCTAATCAATTTTTATAAGCGCTTTATTTTAAGGTTGTTGTTTACTCAAGAGGAAAATGGCATGGACTAAATGATGTTTTGACCTACTCTAAACAATGCAAAGACATGAGAATGAAAATATTTCACTTCGATGAAAGTTATATAACGAGAAGGAGAAAACGTTTATCATTCCTAGATGCATAATGTCCCAAAATTTTAGTAAACTCATCAATATCAATATCTTCAAGAAACGAGCCAAAGAGATTGTACACCAATATATGATTCTTGGCCCAATTTTTTTAAGAATTCAAGACCAAAAAATACCAAAAACCATGCCTTTTCGCTACTTCAAATGCAAAGATGCCCCCAATCTAATGCAAAGCAAGAAATTATTTTTTTTGTTTTCAAAGATACACTAAAAGCAATAGCGAACTTCTTCAAAACAAAAGCAACCCAGACTAACATTTTTCTTTTAAAACGAACTATTCAGAAAAAGAAGTGTTCTTTCACTAAACAATTCTAAAGAAAAACAATGCTTTGTAACTAAAAGAAACTCAAAGCCAGAGATCAAATCTTTCAAAAGAACACAAGCTAAAAAAAAGCAAAGAAGGCTAAAAGAAGATTCAAATACTGTCAAGTAGACTGTAATCAGACTATAATCAAACCCATAAATTCATCCCAAAACCATCTCTAAGATCCGAGCAAGAAAAAACCATCAAAAATTATTTTTTCACCCATTCATCGCAGGTTATTAGACTAACACAGTGCGATGACGTTGGATTGACGTAGGCCAGAGAACATTGTAGTGCAATGTCGCACTGTGTCTCAAAGCAAGGTGCGACGAACACCTAAAAAATGGAAAAATTCAAAAGCATGAAGTTTTTCAGTGAATTCAACAGTCAGTGAGTCAGACTGGATCTCCTAGTGACTCAGAAAATCCGAAACCAGGCAAACAAGCAAGGAAGGTAGACTACTAGGAAAACAATTTCTTCCCCAGTATGGTCGCCAATTTTGTTATCGGACAAATCGGTAAGTGCAAACACAAATTGATCTCCCTAAATTCAACAAGAAATTAGAACAAAACAAGACAGAATATAAAACTTTCCCTAAGTTTTAACTATCAAGCATACTAACTAGCAAGAGATAAATGACATACCAACCTTTTAAATGTCATTTGTCCTCGCTAGTGTCATCCTCGCTCCGTTACAAGGCTTATGGGAGGTTGAACCTGTAAAAAGACATAAGCCAACGAAGTGAAAGCAACAATTTATACTCAACAAAACCTATGTATGTGATCAAGGAGTCATACAATAAAATAAGACCGATTTTATGGGAAAGAAATATATCATTGTATTAAAGATATGAAAAAGAAAATACAACAAATGCCTTGATGTTGTAGGGTCCCTTCCAACAATTCCTTCCTTCCCACACACTTCTTCTCTTCTGCTCCACGGATTCTGAGACTGTAGATTTGAATTTCACTCACAATATCAACTTGCCAAAATGAAACTTTAAGCCAACATACAAGCTCCAAAAACTCCAATCTACAAAACTCAAGAACTAGGCATTCCAAAAACTCTAACCCAAGAACTTTCCAACTAGCTAACTAGCTTTCCCCATGAGAACTCTTCTCCTTTTATAAGTTGAAAAGGATAGGGTGAGGAGACTAGGATGATCCCATGAGAACATGGATGCGACTTAGATCCAAACAGATAGGAGGCCACCTCACCCTCAAAGCTTCTATTCTACAAACGTCGAGAATATGCTCTTTTTCTTCGTAAACAAGATCGTCGCACCCTTAGAACTGAGAAAACTCTGACAACGTCGAAGGCCACTATGGTGCAACTTGATATGATCCTAAATCACCGCACCCTTAACACTGATCAAGTTGCTACGTTCCCTTTTTATAAGGTTTTTACAAAGGAAAAGATCATTTTCATCTTTCTAGGAAAATGTGTGTTCATTCTCCTCCAGGGATTCAAGCCATTGATCCTTCTAAAGACAAAGGACAGGTGTCCATCATTAACGATAGTTAGGGGTGAAGAAAATAATGTGTAACAATTCTTTAACTAAACCCACCAACAAGCCCTCAACATCCACTGAGGAAAAGATCCATTCTTTCAAAAAAGAGGAAAAAAAATCCATTGATTTTGACCCAACAAACATAGTTTCTTGAAGTACAATAAAATTTGGTTTGTAAATTGCAAAAAGTATTTTCCAGGTTTGTTGCTTAAGGGAAACCTCATTCCCTCTAGATTTTAGAGATAAAATAATCATTGAGACACCATTTTTTGGTTCTTTCCTACTCTAAGGACCCACACGTAGCAAGTTACTTATCCTCTTTGACCAATTTATTAGCCTGGAATTTTTCCTTGGATATAGAATATCTCCTTCCAATTAGCGATGGGATATCTTAATTAAAAACCAATCCCCCTTCCAAATCCTCTATACGGTTTTATTTCAACCTTGACTAGTAAGAGGACTTGAGAGTAGGCTTTTGGGATTTTTTTTTTATCTTCCTTGGCAAGAATCTTTAACTGAATTTCAACCTCAACAAGATGACCCTCGAGAAAAAATAGGACCCTAGGTTTCTTGGGCAATAGAGAGATCTTGGTTTCACCCCTACGAGACAAGTGCATCATCAACCCTAGGGTTCATATAATGGGATGGACAATCCATAGGGATACTATCCCCTAAACCTTTCTTGTTCATATTCGCATAACTTGTAAACCCAAAAAGAAAGGGGGAACCAAAATGAACTACCTAAAAGAATAAGGGGGGTTTTGAATTAGTCATAGCTTGAGAGATCGTAAAGAATCCTTGCTTGCACTGAACTACTTTGATTTCTTGGGAATTTTCCATCTACGTTGAAGGAGACTAAGCCTTATCTTTTGGAGGAGATAAGGAAGGCTCTAAAGATTGAATATCTACAAGTTCCTTACACACCAAAATCTCCAAACAAGCCTTCAAATTACCAAGAATAATTTGAATATTTGGCCCACACCTTCTTTTTCTGAAAAAGGCTCCTTTGGGGTTTTAGAATCCTCCCACAAATGTTTAATTTCATGACAAGTGTCACGTACAACAAGAATTTTATAAAAGTCTTGTTTTGGGATAAAATACTACGACCCCGAAACAATTTTCATTTATATTGCTAGCCCCTCTCTTATGTGTAGATCGACTATGACTCTTACCACTATTATATCCTCCTTTTTCTAACACTTATCCTCAAAAGAAATAAATGAATTAAATAACTCCCAATGCTTTCCGATATTTTCTTGTTCCATATCTCCATAGGGAGACCCAACATTAATACCCAAATATGTTATAGAACGTTGGGGTCCTTCTGCTTGTCAAACTTCAGTTTTAKACATGAACTAGATGTCCCCCATAGCCAGTCCTACTTTAGAAACATCTTCGYATTACTCAAAATCTTCACCAAAAATAAAATTCAACAGTGAACTAGTGACRAAAGACCAATGTGTAATGGAGGACATATCTTTAAACCACATCCRCCCATTGATTCAAAGCYTCTCCTTTTATTATTTATCCGATAAAATGCCTTGTGAGTTCCCTCTCCATCAAACTGTCTACCTTTTTCAAAATCACATCTAGACAAACCACCATCCTCACTTTCTCTAGTAATGACCCTAATGCATTGTTMTTTTCTTTCATTCTACCCTTGAAACCACCTTTTCATTTGGAGAAACYTTGAAAACAAAAATCCCTTCCTTATTGTCACCATATCGCCTCCACACCTTGTTCCATCATAAGATTCCTTCCACTGCATATATTATGGATCAAGCACATTGATGTGGTGATTGATTGGGAGTTCACAACATACATAGGCCTAGAGCTTGACCATTTGAAAAAGAAAATATGTGTTAGAGTCTCTCCATACTCAATCCAAATATCTACTTTTTTCTCTAGGGGATGATGAATAATGATTATCCTTTACCTCATGTTTTTCCCCGACCAAGATCCTTAAAGGATCGATCCAATCCCATACCTTCACACTTGCTACATGTCTTCCATGTGGTGAGCCTTTATCCAAACATTGATTCACATCCACTCATACCAAATGTTCATTTAATGTTTTTTTACTCCACCGGATCTCTATAAGCTTACAATGGGACCTAAAGAGTAAGATGAGACTAGGGAAATTGTCATTCCCATAGTCAACCATCTCAATATATTTGTCCATGGATGTTGGGGATTGAATACTCCACCCCATGTCTTCTAAAACCATACACTAGATCTGCAGACTTGCATAAACCTTAGACGTCCCTTTTCCTCCTTCCTTGTTCACATAGACTAAAATAACCTACTCCAATCCTTTATTTTAATTAAAGTCATGGAGGGAGCACCAATTTCATTAAGTTTTAGCACATGGAATGAATGCGTGAAGGGACCCCGAAATGTTGCATAAGTTTAACACTAGAATATTCAAATCAACTGAAAATGTCGCATTCATTGCATACACTAATTCAAATGATTTCTTCCTTGTTATTTTATTTATTGTAATCCTATCAACCCATACCATGTACTTTAGATGACTATCCCAACATTTCTTATTAGATTCCAATGTTTTCTCGATGATTTGCAACAAATTTTTATTGGTATATTTTGCTAACACATTTCCTAATGGATAATAATTGGATGAGTGAGACATAACTATTCCATATTAAGCATGCAAGTTGATCATTTCAATAGATTTCAGAGCTAGAGCATTATTATTTGTGACCTTGGAAGGTACACCAAGCCTTGTGATGTTCTTGTCTCAAAGAAAATTACTAATCACTTTAACTGTAGAATTCCTTATTGACGATGCTTCTACCCATGTTGTGAAGTAGTCAACGAGGATGAGAATCCATTTCCATTGTTTGAAATTCTATGGATCTCTCCAATGAAATACAATTCTCGCTATTGAAACAGAGCTTCAACAATAACTAGTTGCAATTTTAATCTTGCAACTTTATGTTTTCTTGCAAAAACTTTGCAAGGTTTAAAAGACCTTACAAAAGTGTGAACATCAAGAAAAATAAAAAATAAAAAAATTAAGGCAAATAGTGCCCCAATCTCAATATCTTATGTGCCACGGTTCTTTCTAAAATGTCCCTCGCCGCCCCCCCCCGAACATAATCCATCATGCATTTCCTGTATGAGTTCTTTAGCTTCAATAGGATATACTCATCTTAAGATGTCTGCTTCATGATTTTGCCATCCCAATCTTCTCGGTGTGAGCAAATAATTTGTTTATTTCATCTTCTCCAAACAATGTTTCTCGACTTGATTTTGTAATGAGAACTTCAACATAATCACCAATACGTGGATTTCTTTTATTACCATTTATAGCTAGGTTGAAGGCATCCTCTGCAGGTCTGTCCCCGAGACCAGCTATCTCCATTCTATGGGGTGGCAAGTTACTCACTTCTGTTAGGGGTACATTTTGAAAGCTTATCCTATGTCCCCTGTCACTTTTTTCAATTAATTCACTTTCTAGAGTTCTTTTATTGGGTCCTTCAAAAATCAGAAGTTGAGTCGTACCAACCTGCGAGTCATACCTCTGACCTGTTGATTTCCGAAAAGCACTGATGAGCTCTGACAGCCTTCTTTGTTTGACATCATCTGGAACATCATCTACATAGTTTCGATGAGCATGTGTTTTCTCCCACAGACTGTAGGCAAACAAGTAAGCCATATCGTAACCTATGGACTTAATGAGGCTCAATGTATCAACATGGTCCTATTCTGTTTCACCACAAAATCCACAGATAAAGTCACTGCTTAAGCCAACGTCAAGAATAATATTTCGTATTCTTTCCACAAGATCCAGATAAACTTCTCGTGTATAACCCCGCCGCATTCTTTCAAGAACCATTGTACTCCCACTCTGTGCTGGTAAATGAATGCTTCTACAGATGTTCCATCGATCTTTCATCAGGAACAACAAGTCATCAGGAAAATCCTTAGGGTGGGGAGACGTGAATCTGAACCGCATTTTAGGAAATTCAATAGATAGACGATCTAATAGATTGGAAAAGCGCAGTCCAGTATTCTTCACCTTGCATATGCTGGAAAAGCCTTGACTAAGAGCCCAACTGTTCCCTGTAAGAAATGCACCATTCCCATCAAGGATAGAGATATCATTATAACTGTTCACGTTCTGACCAAGAAGAATTACTTCTTTCACACCTTTCTCCCAAAGCTCTCTCTCCCCCGCGTGAAAGGTACAATGCAGAATGAACACATATTGTTACAACCACACATTATGGAGACAAATGTTGTAACTGAATTGCTAGCAATTCTTACTGGACTGATATCAACACATGTTTTTTCAAGGGACAAAAGTGTATTAACTCCCTTTTGACCATAATCTACAGCTTCTAGCAAGTGAGGCAAGTCCCTATAAGCATCAGGCCCACCATCTTGTCTGATTCAATTATTTTTTCTTTCAAACGTTCTGCCATGCACCCCAGCACAACCACTTTCGGAGGAACAACTGACTTTGCTTGTCCCTTTTCAACAATGCTTTTTCTGCTTTCACCAGCGAACTCGCCTTATGATTCGCTAGTTAGCTGGTGAAAGCGCTGCCTTTCACCAGCTAACTGGTTGTAAAATTGTCCTGTGTGCTGATGAAAGCTCTGCCTTAGTCCAAAATGAACTTTCACCTCCAAAACTGTGATTCCATAAAAAACTCAATGTGTCTCTGCTTTATCCCCTTGCATGTTCACATCGACCTGAGCTAGCACTTGCAAATCTGGGTGTGACTTTTGCTTTTGCTTCGATTTTCTGATTTTCCTTTTAAGGTGCTTTGCTAACCACCATAGACTGTTATAGTCTTTGGTGATTTTCTGTTTCCTCTTCTTTTCCTTGACACTTTTTCTCTACAAGTTGAAGTGTTGTCACCGACCTTTCTGTTTCAGATTCTAGATCTGTCAGTGATGAGATAATTCTTTCCCGAATTTTCTCCTGCACTCTAAAACATTGGGTCAACATTCATTTCTATGACAGCGCAGGCAAACATTTTGTGAACAGAGAATTTGTTACATTTTGACTCATAGCTTTCAATGGTCTGGCAACCAAGGTTAGGAGTCATTGATCTTCATGCTTTTAAAAAATGTTTAACATACAGACATAAAACCCCTATCTCAGTACTTGCCTCTTGTTGATCAGGATGAACTACTGGAACACCTGCAAATTCTAAAAACTTGACACTCTTTGTATTATCTGAATGGGAGTAACAATATCCATTTCCCATCTCCAGGAGCTGCATGATGCAGTTACAGTTAGCAACCAAAAGATGATGTCATGATCTCTAGCTGTAACAGTAATACTGGCAGCCTTGGAGATGACAATGGAGAGAATGGTCCAGATCCAACCATTAAAAGAATTGAGAAAACTGAAAGTAATCTACTTGATCAAAGAAAAGAGCTTATTCTTCTATCTACTCCTACTCTAACCCCTGCAAATACATGTTTCAAGTATATACAAATTTCTAGAAAAATAATTCAAGCATCAAATTGCTTGACCCATCTTTATGTATACAACATGGAACAGGGAAGGAGAACAAAAGATACCACAAGAAGACTGCAACTGGCTCACGTTCACTACTGCAAACCATGATGCCAAACTCTGTAATATATGACATCACTGAAAACCGTGAGTCCATCCACACAACAATTGGATCATCAAATTTATGTATGACAATACCTTGCTGTTTAGATTGGAAAATCTGCTTTCCTGTATTAGTTCCATGATGTTCCCGATTTGATCTAGGACTATTTCCATATGCAATCTGCTCTTTATCATTTGGAATCTCAAAAAGACATAACCATTGAATTTTTTAGAAAAGTATCATATTCAACCACAGATTTTCCAACACAATCATATTGTCCATTAATTTGATAAAACAAATCATATTCATGACAGAATTCTGGAAGGACATCGACTGTGAAAACTAAATGATTGACTTCATCTTGATGTTGTTCTTTGATAGGCAAAGAAAGAGGCTCTTCAATATCAGATCCATAGCTATCATATATAGGCTGACTGCTGCTCAAAACAACATTATTTGATATAGAAATCTGATCTCCTTCGTCTGCGTACTTATCAAAGATAGGTGAACAAAAAACCTCTGTATCTAGTAAAGAAAGACAAGCAATCTTCAAATCTTTCTCATCCGTCACAAGTGAAAAACTGTCATAAGAAACTTCTTTGAAAATTTGAGAACAATCCTCTTTTATAATTGATTCTTCATACAAATCAAAGGCAACATGTGCAACAAAGATAATATCTGATGCATCTACAGATATATAATTCTCATTATAACCATTTGTATTATGAAGATCTTCCTTAACAACATAACTTTCATCTCTGCAAATAGGAGAATCAACTGCTTCCTGCTGAACATGCTTTTCAAATTTTTCA